>JBBPBX010085945.1:0-14996 GCA_038048925.1 Garcialebias charrua | reverse complement strand
TTTCAACAAAAACATTCATGGTGTATTATATACAAAAGAGAAACATAGAAATTATTTACTCCATATCTAAACATTTCTGTGTTAAGGTACTCTGTCCGGTCGTAGAATCTTCAATCACCAGCAGACTCCCAGGACATGGATGGAAACTCGACTTCGTCCAGAAGTTTTGTGCAGTCGTACACACAGCAACAAACCAGTTAAAATCTTCTATAAATAAATCTGCTGTTCATTTACATTTGTTCTTTTTGTTGTTATTTCAATAATTAAAATACACTGTTCAATGTCTAATAATGTGAAGTAGTTTCATTGTGATGTCACCCATACTACTCATTGTAATACACATAAATAAAAACTGAAGGTCCCGATTGTTCTTAGGCCAGTGTTTTTATTCACATGTGCAAAGCAAAAAAACATTCATTTTGCTTATAAGTTTTGATCACCCAGGAGACTGACAAAGTTCAGAATAAAAGCTATAATTATACATTTAAAACAGTTGAAACTGAATAGTGTACAATATGACAACTGTGGGTGGTGTTGTCTTAATGAAAATGAATTGGCACAAAATAAAGATCAAAACCAATTCAACAAGCAATGATGGAGACCAGCAAACTGAACAGATTTCTCTTCATGTGGAACCGTCCGATTTCAGCCAACTCCACAGGAATCCAAAGTGTAGATCTGAGACTGGACCCAGGTGTACGATCTGAGACTGGACCCAGGTGTACAAACTTATCTCTGGATGGATCTCGTGGCTTCAATCTTCTGTAAAGTAGAAAAAGAAAACTTGTCTTGTCATAGACAGTGTGTACAGTACAGTATTAGTACTAAAATGAGTAAATAAAGCATTTACTTAATGTAGGATCTTATCTCTGGATGGATCTCGTGGCTTCAGTCTTCTGTAAAGTAGAAAAAGAAAACTTGTCTTGTCATAGACAGTGTGTACAGTACAGTATTAGTACTAAAATGAGTAAATAAAGCATTTACTTAACAGATCTGTCATTAAATAATATAAATAAATATAAATAATACTGTATAAACACGTGTGCAACACAGAGTTATATTATTTAATGACAGATTTGTTAAGTAAATTCTTTATTTACTCACATTTTAGTACAAATGTAGCTTCATGTGCACTTTTCTCCTCTTTAATTTACATCATTATTTTAAATGTGCTTTAATAACTCTGGTTTAATGACGGGTCAGGTTTTGAGGCCTAGTCATTGTTGACACGGTCTGTCTTTGAAAAAAGATGTGTAAACTGTCTCAATCATATCTAACCAGCTAAATAACAGTTTAACTAAAATAACACAGCCCCCAAAAAAAGTCCAGGCTCAAGAACCAGCACTTTGTTGTGAGTGTTACCGTCTGGAAGTTAGCCTTTAAAGAAGCTACATGCTAAGCTAACCACAGCATTATCACAGCAGTACAGACGCTAAATCATGAAAAAAAAAAAAAAACAGCTACTAAACAGACGGTTATACTCCGATATTGTTCTGACATGGTTTCACAAAATGATTTATATAGAATATTTTGTTTACCGAACTAAAGTTGATCGGAGCGCGACGTCTTCGACAGCAGCTCAGAGCCAGACACAGACAGAGGAAGGAGCAGCTGTCAGCTCCTCCGATGGACATAGATCCTCACGTTTACAACAGCGCGTTGCTCAAACGTATACCTGGCTGTAACACCCTCTAACCCAGCAAGAAACAACCCCAAAAATTTAAAAAACGAGAGAAAATAAACTGGTGTCCCGGCTTGTTTTTCACAGCAAACCAAACACTACAGGACTTCCGGCGGAAGTTTACTACCGGGAGGGGGCGGCACCGGACTGTCATGGCGGCCTACATGAGCTTTTGGCGAAAGAGGTGGATAGAACTTGCAACCTCCCTCAGAAAGGTCCCTGGACGAGATTTAATCTTGCAACTTTCTTGCTGAGAGGCGTCACTGTGTGGGCTTTTTTTAAAAATAAAATGATTATGGGAAAAACCGGCGTCCCCGGGGGAAAAACATGGATGCTATCTTCACACAGAGCTCTACCAATTGGTCAAAAACAACTTCAACTACAGTACTGCAGTGACAACAACGTCTACGGTAAACTTCAGTGTGCTTTTGACAATAGAACCCAAACATCTGACCAGACTCCGAGTTGCTGATGTCTCAGAGGCTACTTCTCCCAGTGCATCCAGTTCTTCTGAAGGATCTTCTGCAGGCTGAAGGACCAAGGCGGGACCATCCTGAATAGTCGATGCCTCAAAATCTACTTCTGCCTGGACATCCAATTCTTCAGACACCGAAGGATCTTCTGCAGGCTGCAGGACCAAGGCGGGACCATCCTGAATAGTTGTCTTCTGCACTGGTTCAGTCGTCTGTCTGGATAGCCATAACCCCAGTTCAAGAAAAGGTGTGTGTAATTCTGTGGGTCAAATGGAACACGTGAAGCATTTTTCTTGTGCTGTGTCGTTGAAACTGCCGGAATCAAATAGTCTTTCTGCTCCACAGGTAAAACCAGGTCTGCTGAATGTGTTCCAAAGGATGCTGCTTTGTCTGGAAGGCTAACTTCAGAACTTGTTTTTTCCTGAACAATTCTATTCTTATGCTCAGTCACTTGAATGGATAGTTGCTTTGACAAGTCAATTTGATGTTGGAGGTCTGAAAAAGCTTCTTGCCGATTCGTAATTGCACCTGTTGCTCTTTCATCAAAACCAGATTGTCTTACTCCTTGTTCTGTTTGGACCATTTTTGACGCCATTCTCAAATCTAAGTTTGTCTTTAAGGACTGTGTTTTAAGGAACTCAGCTTCTTCTTTACACTGCAGGTAGAGTTCTTTGAAGGTGGCTGTTTCAGCTTTTTCCTTCTGAAGGTCTGCCTCAAGATTTTTTAAGCATTGTATTTTAAACTCAGCTTCATTTTTCATCTGCAGGTAGAGTTTTTTGAAGGTGGCTGTTTCAGCTTTTTCCTTCTGAAGTTCTGCCTCAAGATTTTTTGTTATTTGTGTTAAGACACTGACAGCATTCTCTGGTTCAGTCTCAACTTCTTCCCCGCAAACACTAACCACTCCCTCTGTCCCTTGGCGGGTGTTTGGATGTGAGTGACAAAGTCTTCTAGATGCCATTTTTCCTCTTAAAAAATAAAAAAGATGAATCTTCTTTTAATTTCTCCTGGAATCAGGTAACGTGCGAACGAGCTGTGTCCTCTGCAGCGTTTGAAATGCAAACTAAATTAGCTTCTTTAAATAGCCTCCTATAGCGTCCTCCTTTATGACGTATCAAAGGCGCTCCAGCAGGAGGGCGTCACTCGCCTTTGATCATGCTTACGTCATCGTTTAATGACGTATCAAAGGCGCTCCAGCAGCAGGGCGTCGTGTCTTTGTAATTACGTCATCGTACGTACGCCTCGTTTGTGTAAACAGGTAAAATGCCTGTTTCGTTTTAATGTACGACTTTTATTAGAGGCGAACATGTTCTCCAGACGAGTCACGCAGCGTTGCGTACCAAAACGTGCAGCTCGATTTGAAACGGCGAGGCACGTCATGTGACGTCCATATACTGATCTTTATTATTATTTTAAAATGTTGAGTGGAATTATTATGCTTTATCATTTGTCAAACCTATTTTATTTTGAAAGGACACGCACTTCCTGTCACTTAATTAAGCACACATGTGTATGTATATAAGGTGACACGTCAACTGAATAAAAAGTCATTCCCCTTTGTGGTGAACAAACCAGAACGCTGACTCTTGGTCATTTTATTCCTCCGTGATGACGGCTTATCTGGACAATTGCACGTCGCTGAGTGACGCTACCTGCTGACAGGTTATGGGCCCAGCAGAACCCAGATAGAGCCCAGCTAAAGCCCAGGAGAACTCCAGGAAGAGCTCAAGATACAACCCGGAGAAGCTCTGGACGACGGCGAGCACGGGTGAATCTTTTGGAGATTGGAGTCATAAGGACGAGCGTTTTTTTGGTGAGCAACTACTGAATGCTAAGCTAGCACCATGAACAAACGCGTCGTCGATTCAAGTAGCCGATGGGCGCGGCTAACCTTCGACGGAGACGAAAACAATTATGAATTATGGGAGACGAGAGTTCTGGGACATCTTCAACTTCAAGGTTTGAAAGACACCATATTGGGAAGAAATATCGACGTGAGTGTACCGGCCGATGACGTGGGTGTACCGGAAGTCACAGATGAAGAGAAAAATGAAATGGCATATGCTGAGCTGATCCAATACCTCAATGACAAAAGTTTGTCTCTCGTGATGAGAGAAGCAGCCGACGATGGTCGAAAAGCACTAAAAATACTACGAGACTACTATGCTGGAAAAGGTAAACCAAGAATCATCAGTCTTTACACTGAACTAACTTCATTGAGGAAGGAGAGCAGTGAAAGTGTGACTGAATATATCATACGTGCAGAGACACTTATTACAGCCCTGAGAAATGCCGGGGAAATTCTTAGTGATGGTTTACTCGTGGCGATGGTTTTAAAAGGACTGCCAGAGACATTTAAGCCTTTTTCCGTCCATATAACACAAAGTGAATCAGACATACAGTTTGCTGAATTCAAAGTGAAACTCAGGAGTTATGAGGACACTGAAAGAATGCGCATGACAGAAGCAGATGACGTCATGAAAGTGAGGACGCCACAAAGCGCACTATTATCAACAGCTGCTGGAGACTACAAGAAAGAAATAACATGTTTTAAGTGTGGCTTCACTGGACATAAAGCCAATGTCTGCCGCTACAGACTGTGGTGCAGTCACTGCAAGAGCAACACCCACAGTGATTCAAACTGCAGAAGGAAGCGATGGAGTGACGACGCCCGCACAGCAGTGGAGGAGGACAGGAACACAGAGAGCGACAACACGTATGCATTCCGGACGAGAGATGACAGCGTGAAACCAAATCATCGACAGAACCTCAAAACTACAGGTCTTATGGTGGACACAGGAGCGACTTCACACATCCTGAAAGAAAAGACAGCATTTAAAAAGTTTGATGAACATTTCCAGTCGACAACACATTGTATCAGTGGTGTAGTCTACATTTTTGTAGTGGGCATACCGTGCTTAGAAACCAAAGTACACTGGTTAGTAAAGTGTAACCGTCAATTTATTTTGATTTTAAGCATATTGAACAGTTCCAAATTTCTCTGATGCTTATATTTGAATAAATGAACAACAAACTTTGTACAACAACTGGCTTTGTATTAAAAACATGTTATATAATTTATAAAACAGTATCAAAGAAAAGCATTGCACGCCAATAGATTGTTACAGAAGTGTTTAACTGTCGTTTAACGTATCAATGACATGTACCTAATGGTATGTCATGTACCATTGGGCACTTTTAAGTGGGTATACTGAAATTCTTAAGTTTTTCTAGTGGGTATACTCCATATACCCGAGTATCACGTAGACTACACCACTGCATTGTATCGAGTTGGCTGATGGTACCAGATGTAACGGAGTGGCAGAAGGAAGAGGAGACGCAGAAGTACTTTTGATGGACAGCAGGGGACGAGAACACAGAATATTACTGAGAGGAGCATTGTACATCCCCACGTTTCCACAGAATATCTTTTCTGTGAGGGCCGCAACAACAAATGGAGCCACCATCATCTTCACGAAAGGGAGAAATATTCTTCAACACAGAGACGGTACAGAGTTCAACATCTACGAGCACGACAGATTGTACTACCTCGCAACATTATGTGAGTACGATGAATACAATAAGATTTTTGATTTACAAACATGGCATGAAATATTGGGACACTGCAATCACAGTGACATTTTAAAACTGCAAAATGTAGTTGATGGGATGAAAATTAAAGGTAAAACAGCAGGAAATCAAAATTGTGAAGTGTGTATTCAAGGTAAATTTTTCCAAACCAGAAATAGAAACCCTGATAAGAAAGCTAATGAACCTCTTGAATTTGTACACACAGATTTAGCTGGACCCATTGATCCAGTATCACATGATGGGCATAGATATGCTGTAATATTCACTGATGATTTTTCCGGTGCAATGTTTGTTTATTTTCTTAAAAGTAAGAGCGATACTGTTCACGCAACAGAAATTTTCTTGGCTGATACAGCACCATACGGGAAAATAAAATGTATAAGATCTGATAATGGTACAGAATTTACATCTAAAGGTTACAAAGAACTGTTAAGCAAAAACGGGATAAAACATGAAACATCAGCCCCATATTCCCCACACCAAAATGGCACAGCTGAACGTAGCTGGAGAACCCTATTTGATATGGGAAGATGTATGCTAATTGAGAGTCAATTACCAAAAAGACTGTGGACATATGCTATCCGAACCGCAGCTATTATAAGAAACAGATGTTTTAACAACCGGACAGGTCAAACACCTTACTATTTACTAACAGGAAAGAAACCAAACTTGTCTAGAATGCAAAAATTTGGAACAGAATGTTATGCATACAAACAGAAACAAGGGAAACTCGATGCAAAATGCACAAAGGGTATTTTTATAGGGTATGATAATAACAGTCTTGCATATTGGATTTATTTTCCAGAAAACGCAAAAGTACAAAAATGCCGATTGGTTAAATTCTTGTCTAAAAATAATGATGAAGACCAAATACAAACGCAGAACGTGTCTTATGATGTCGATGATAATGATGATATCCAAATGAGAGAAAATGCAGTAATAAAAGAGCAGTTAGATTCAGGATCACAGGAAGCAAGCACAAGTCAACTAGAAGTAAACGATCTGGCACCACCTAGTGGCGAATCAGAAGACAGACGGTATCCTTCTAGAGTAAGGAAAAGACCAGAATACCTTAATGAATATGTGACAGCTGTAAAAGAAGAAAACCACGCATTAACCGACATAGATTACTGTTACAGATTAATATATGACATTCCTAAAACATTCAATGAAGCCATGATGTCACCAAACTCAAAAGAATGGGCAGCTGCTATGGATGAAGAGATTAACTCACTAAAAGATAATAACACTTTTACCCTAACAACATTGCCAGAAGATAAGAAAGCAGTAGGGGGTCGATGGGTATACGTAAAGAAAAATAATGGTGATGGAGAAAAATACAAAGCACGATACGTATGTTGCCAAAGGGTATAATCAAAATTACGGCATAGACTATGATGAAACCTTTTCCCCAACAGCCAACATGACAAGTATTAGAGTTCTGATGCAATGTGCCATCCATGAAAATCTTATATTACATCAAATGGACGTAAAAACTGCATACCTGCATGCACCAATTGATTTTGAAGTTTATGTAGAGCAACCTGATGGATATGAAATAAAAGGAAAATCAAATGAGAAACTGGTTTATAAATTAGAAAAATCGCTCTATGGTTTAAAACAGTCAGGCAGAAATTGGAACAAGACATTACATGACTATTTAACTGAAAATGATTTCATACAAAACCCTGCAGATCATTGTGTTTATACCAGGGAAACAGAAAAGAACAAAGTAATAATAATAATCTGGGTTGATGATATTATTATTGCTGCCAGTGATGAAAGTATTCTGAAAACTGTGAAGGAAATCTTGACAGCAAGATTCAAAATGAAAGATATGGGCAAACTCAAACATTTTCTTGGCATCCATTTTGAACATACAGAAAATCATGTAAAAATGTCACAAGAAGAATATGTCGATAAAATACTTGAAAGATTTCAAATGCAAGACTGCAAACCAAGATCTACTCCTTGTGAACAAAAACTAAACTGCAATGAAAATGCTGAAAAAATGGAGAATGTAAAAGAGTACAGAGAGGCAGTTGGTAGCCTTATTTATTTAACTTCATGTACTCGACCTGATTTAAGTTTCATCTTAAGCATATTATCACAGCATCTAAATGAACCAACTATAGAACACTGGACTATGGTAAAACATGTACTCAGATATTTGAAACAAACAAAGGACAAGGCATTATACTACAGAAAATGTGAAAATGATTTACATGTGACCGCCCATAGTGACGCAGATTGGGCTACAGACATCGCTGATAGAAAAAGTGTTACGGGTTACTGCACCAGTTTAAATGAAAAGGGTACTTTAGTATCATGGAAAACAAAGAAACAACCAACTGTTGCGTTATCTACCTGTGAAGCAGAATATATAGCCTTATCAGCAACCGCACAAGAATGTCTGTATTTGTCACAACTGTTGCAGAGCATGTACAAACATCAAATGAAGCCACCCAAAATATTTGAAGATAATCAAGGGACAATAGCTCTGACAAAAAATCCTGTAAACAGAAACAGATGTAAACACATTGACATCAAATATCATTTTGTGAGATCGAGTGTCAACGCAGGAAAACTGAATTTGGAATACTGTCAAACAGATTTAATGGTGGCGGATGTTTTTACAAAGCCTGCAACAAAAGCCAAGTTAATGAAGTTCGAAAAATACATTTTCGGGATGTAAATAATGTAAATAACGTTTTGTTGGTACTGTTTTGTTATTGTTTGATTTCGATTGTTTGGTTTTTGACAAAATGAACGCAAGTAGGGGTGTTGAGTGGAATTACAGTATTATGCTTTATCATTTGTCAAACCTATTTTATTTTGAAAGGACACGCACTTCCTGTCACTTAAGCACACGTGTATGTATATAAGGTGACACGTCAACTGAATAAAAAGTCATTCCCCTTTGTGGTGAACAAACCAGAACGCTGACTCTTGGTCATTTTATTCCTCCGTGATGACGGCTTATCTGGACAATTGCACGTCGCTGAGTGACGCTACCTGCTGACATAAAATAAATAACTGCGTAACATGACAGCAGATCAGTAGGATTTTGTAGAGAAACTTCCGTTCGCAGCTTCATTGCAGTTTAAACATCGAAGTTGGATTTATCTAAATTGAACCATTCTTTGAAATAAATTTAAATATCACATTTAGGGTCTGAACTGTCATCTTGATCTATATTTTATGGGGTTTAACAACTACAATTTAATGTTTATGATTTTCATCAGTTGATGCACGTTACAGCAGGGGCGATTCTAGGATCTGAACTTTAGGGGGCTTAGCCCCCAGTGTTGACAGTAACTCTTGGCTTGAATGTGGTGGCCATGTAAGTTCAATAATAAAGTTATTTCATTGGTCAGATTAGTATGTTTGCACTCTTTGCACACGTTCAAACATTTTGTCCTAAACTACTACAATGTAATCTTCAAATAAATAAAGCAAACGTGCTGTACACAACTTCCATTCATAAATGGAAAGAGGTTGAAGAGCATTAAATGTAGAACCACTAGACTGAGGAATAGCTTCTACCCTGAGGCTGTTAGACTCATGAATAAATAAATAATAAGAATAATCACTGCAAAATATCACATCATGCTGATGCTGATCTGTTTTCTTGATGCTGTGTTCATTTGTGACCATTTGCTCATACACTCATGTTCGTGCGGCTGTTTGTAATGATTTTGTTTTCTATTACATTAGTGCTTAGTGTATTTCTAATTGATGTTTTTCTTAGTCAATCCTAGATGTTCTTACTGTTTTTATCTTACATTTTGTTGTTGAATGTAACTGGGACCCTGTGTACATAATCCCGTTTCATCACATGTACCACATGCGGTGCAAATGACAATAAAGATTCTCTGACTCTCTGACTCTGATAAATATCACTGAAATAATTCTAAATAAAATAATGATGCATAACCACTCTGCATTTGGAATTGCCCATTGCAAAATATCCTTGCATTGCAAACTGCCATTTGAATAAAGGTGCCGATAATATGAGTCCTTATCCATCATGGGTGTCAGAAGCATTTGTAATGTTGGGAGGGGAATCACTGGTGGGAGGGTCTGGGGGTCCTCCCCCAGAAATTTTTTTAATAAAGTGAGATGATGCCATTTCCTGCATTTAGTGTATTTTAATGGGTTGTTAAAGATCTATGTTTACCTACATTTATAAACAAATTTACATTTGTAAAATTCAATAATTTTTTTAGACAGATTCCTCGTTCAACTAGTCCATATATGCATGATCCTGTTTTTAAACTCCTATGGCTAATATAATTAAATTAATGTGACACAATTGATCACCAATTATGACTTTAGGCGTGCACTTCAGTTTTACTTTGCTCATTTTTGATTTAGTTTTATTCGTAAGACAACTTGTCATTGTGCTAAGCAATGGTGACGTTAAAATGTATAACAATTAGAAGAATTAGAAGCCCAACAACAGAACACCACTTGGGTTCTGATCGTGGGGGAGGGCGTTCCTCCCAACCACACCCCTCCAGGTCTCACTATCATTGCCCACGTGAGTGTTGAAATCCCCCAGTGTACAGGCACCAAGGTCAGGGGCAACAAGTATGTCCACTCCTACTCTGCGCCACTCGCAGGGGCAGCTCCAGAGTGGAAGAGTGTCCAACCCCTGTCAAGGAAACTGGTTCCAGAGCCAGAGCCATGCGTCGAGGTGAGTCCGACTATTTCTAGCCTGAACCTCTCAACCTCACAGCTCAGGCTCCTTCCCCACCAGAGAGGTGACATTCCATGTCCCAATAACCAGCTTCTGTAGCCGAGGATCAGACCGCCAAGGTCCCCACCCTTGGCCACCACCCATCCTACATTGCACCTGACCACTTTGGCCCCTCCCATAGGTGGTGAGTCCATGGAAAGGGGGACCCACATCTCCTCTTCAGGCTGTGCCCAGCCAAGCTCCATGGGTAAAAGGCCAGAAATTTTTATGGTGATATCAAGACAATTCCATATTCCCTGAATTACATTTGTACAATGCACTGTTCCTAGACTAGTTCTAAATGGAGGTTTTACAAACATTTCTATTCCCTTAAAGTTATAATGACTCTCTTAAAAAAACTGTTTTAATCGAATATTTGGGCCGGGGTAAATGTTTTTTTATGAGCTTTATAACTTGTAAAATACTATACTGTATTCAACCAAGTCATAAAATTTTGATAATTTCAACTGATTAAATAATATTTGTTGGGTGACCATAGCCCATGTTTAATTATTATAGCTCTTTTTTTTTTTGTAAAATGAAAATTGGGTTTGTAATTGTTTTGCATGCTTTTCCCCAAACTTCAATACAATAGATTAAATATGGAACAATCATTACATTATACAAAATACACAAAGCTTTGTCATTCAAAAACTATTTTACTTTATACAGTAATGCAATTTATTTTGATATTTTAATAAGTAATTTACATGAGATTTCCATGTCATCTTCTCATCAATAACGACACTCAAACATTTTATTTAATTAATTGTGAATTTCAGAACTGTCAGTTTTCAATAGGACTTCAATAATTTTCTTTCCTAAATATCATGTAGTTTTATTTATTTATTTATTTATTACAAATTTAATGACTTATTAAGTTGGAACCAAGTCTGTATTTTTACAAATTCTGCCTGTATCATCTCTAACATCCCTTCAATATATTCACCCGAACAAAAAAAGGTGGTATCATCTGCAAATAAAACACACTTCAAAAGCCCTGGCACATCAACCAGATCATTCACATACAAAATAAACAGCTTTGGTCCCAACACAGAGCCCTGAGGAACTCTACATCCATTAACACAAAATTCTGATCTCACATTGTTTACTTGTACAAACTGTCTCTTGTTCAAATAACTAGATAGTCACTGTAGTAAATGCTACAGCGCATGTAGCAAGCAGCACCCCACTACGGTTACAATATACGGTGGTCACAGAATATGGTGTGACACCTGTTCTGAAAGGGGCTATGGAAACACAACGTGTACAGAGCTGAACTGGGCTGTGGAAAAGAGGCTTTACACAAACAACTGCAGCTTCCCTCCAGAGGCACAACTTTACTGTGTTGGCATCCTACAATTTAATAGAACACTCTTTTAATATGTGTTGTGCTTACAAAACAAGTAAAACAAAGATACTATCTTCAAAGTTCACTCAGATTAAATTTTTAATAAAACCAATAAACTAATATCCATCCATCATCTTGCTTCTTCTTTTCCGGGTTACTGGTGTCCATATCCAGTAGTCATAAATTAATATGAAGTAAAAAAAATCTAATGTTTGCAATACCTCCTTTAGCTGCATAACTCTCCGGGGGACGCATTCCGTTCCCAACATACAGTATAAAGAACATTAAAATTCTGTAGCCTGGTTATTATTCACCCTTTTTAATCTTTTAAATATTATTATAGAAATTTGTTTATTTCCTATCAGGAGGTATGCTATTTTTACCTGAATAATGCACTCTTAAAACAGATGTGTCAAAAACTGCGCATGATGTGTCAAATTTTAACACATGTACCGAATCAGCTCAGGGACAACACATGGTGTGTTGTTTATGACACAACTAATGTGTTTGTCATTTTAACACAACTATTGTGTCATTCAAATCAACACAAATTTGTGTCAAAATGTGTTATTTTGACACAAATATACATATAAAATGTGTTTACATAGATTAGGTTAAAAAACACATTTGAGGATATTAGAGATACTTTTATTACAATTATTATTATTACAATACATTACAACAATAAACCTGGGGCAGCTGCAATATATAGCTCAAATAAAAAAAGTCAAGCTAACAAAATACCCATTTTTCTAAGGTTATTCAACACACCTTAAAAAAACATACTGCCTGAATAATATTTGTTTCAACATTCAGTCAACATGGATGAAAAACGTGGCAATAAAATTAATAAAAGAGATCATGAAAATTAATCCCTATCCCTTCCAACATGCATGAGTTTTCCCATTGCACCGAAATGGCAACATGTATTGACAATCCAATAATCATCAACCAAGGTACAGGATCTTGTATCTTGGGGCCACACACAGCGCTCTGGTGCCAAAACTCCTCATAACATATAAAGGATGCAAATCAGAAACGTCTGCAAGTGTGATCAATTCATAATCACTAGTTTTTTTACAGCATAAGCATAAAAATGATCATCAAAGTACAATACATTTGGTATTTGAACAAATGTGAGAATGGAGTCGTTATGTGCCAGAATATGAATATCTTCACCAAATTCACCATGCTTAGGTACAAGGGTTGGTCAAGTTCAACGGTCATATCGTTTGTACCTGTCTCAAAATGTGCTCTATGAAAATGAATTCAAGTTATGTCCTTGGACAATATAATTTTTATATTCTGTCCATCTGATAAGCAATGCATTTCATGAAATTGCCATATGATGTTTGTCACCTCTTTGAATGCAGTCCCTCTACATTTTGGACAACTGTACATTTTACTTGCAAGCTTTAAGTCGTGCAATCAGCTCCAGCACTTTTGCCTTTCTTTGTGTGGAGAATGGTAGATCGTAGATGTACTCAAAGAATGTAAAGACAGGGCAGAGTTGTGGTGGATAAGACGAGTTACACACCCAGTAGAGTTTGAAAAGCTTGTCCACACAGCACACGTGAGACCATCGTCCAGAGGGACGGTGACTTTGTCATTCTTGGCAACGATGACATACTGCTTCAATGGCCGCAGGTCACCGATGCAGATCAGCTGGGGCTGATGATTTGTTTGTGAAGTAGAGGAATCATTGCAAAGCGATGCAATTCTTGTTCCAGGCCTAGAGACAAAAGGCCAGAAATAAAACAAAACAAATTTGTTAGTGAAATGATCAGGCACTGTGAAATATTTTATCTTTAAACAGCAACTTTATCAAGGTAAAAGCCTACCGGCACAAAATCCAGAAGGTTGTGGTCTTGATGCTACAACGACTTGCACCAACAGGGTCTGTCTGGTCTGTCTTCTGGTCTGTCTGTCTTCTGCTCTTTCTGTCTTCAGCTGTCTTCTGATCTGTCTGTCTTCTGCTCTTTCTGTAGGTGGGTTAACACCACAAGCATTGTGTAACCAGCCTCATCTGAAAGTGAACAAAAATCAAAACTCTAAAAATTTGTACTTATTTCTGCAGGTCACAAATGTAAATACACATCGTCCACCATTTTATAAAATAAGGAATTTACCCTCCTGTCATAGGCGTAGATCCTGGGGGGGTCGGGGGGGTCCGGACCCCCCCAATCTTGGGGAAATATAGATCTGTCCCCCCCAATAATTCAATAAAGGAAATCGTGTCTTTAAACAATATAAATATAAAAAGGCAAAAAAAGAGAGAAATCCGCCATTATTCTAAAAAAAAAAGGAAATTTTGCCCACCCCCCCTTCTCTGTTGGCAAATGGTTTAGTCCAATGTTTACAAGGAACAACAACAGCAGCGGAGGTCACAGGCTCGCGGAGCCGCTGGTGGGGAGTGAGCTGCTGCACAAAGTACTAACTTCCAGTAAGTAGCTACTTAAAACATAGGTGACAGTGACTGGGAGGAAAAGGTCTTTCACAGTGTTGAAAGACAAGTGTGTCTGTGCATCATTAGTGGCAGAAAAACACTTTGGAGCGTCACTTCATCAGCTAACACACTAGCTTCAATGCTAACTAGCTCCCTGGTGGCTCTGCAACAGACAGTAGAATGTCAGCGCAGCTTTGAGCAGGATGGATTCACATTCATCATATTTTCAGGTGTGGAGCTCTTGAAAGAAGTAATGATAAAATATGTGAAAGATAATTAATTAAAAAAGAGTAGAGAAGATGTGATGATTAGTTAAAATGATTTCATATGTGTAGCACTTTGTTGCAGCTGTGGTTGTTTTAAGGGCTTTAAATTATTATTATAAAAAATGTTGAGGATCAATACTTATGTCACATGGTTAATTAAAAAATGTCACTGTTTATTATATTACATTATTGATATTTTGTATCTGCAACTGGAACATTTTATTCTTAATAGGTTCTTAAAAAATGCTACAGATTTGTTAAGGCATATTTTGAATGAATGTTACAAACGTGTTCATTTCTACAAAACAGTTAATAAAATATTTATAAAATACAACGAATTTCAAATGTTACAAACTGAGTTTAACATAAAAGAAATAGTGTTTATGTTTAAATATCAGTTAATAAGTAATCCATTATGCCCCCTTGTTTAGGACTGGAACCAATCTCAGC
>JBBPBX010085944.1:2581-14997 GCA_038048925.1 Garcialebias charrua | reverse complement strand
GAGTCAGAAGAAAATGGTAGGCTACCAACACATATGAATTCAGCCAACATTAGTCTCTTATTAAAACCAGGCAAAGACCCAGTATTACCTATCAGTTATTGTCCAATCTCTCTTAATGTTGATGTTAAAATAATTTGTAAAGTCTTATCTAAAAGACTCGAGAAGATAACTCCTGTTATTATACACCCAGACCAAACCGGATTCATAAAAGAAAGACACTCAAACACAAATACACGTAGATTATATAATATAATAGAGTATTAGTATTTTAAAAATATTGAAACAGCTATTTTTTTTTAGATGCTGCAAAAGCATTTGATAGAGTAAATTGGAATTTCTTATTTGCTACCTTAAATAAATTTGGATTTGGGAATTACTTCATTAACTGGTTAAAAATATTATATAGCTCACCAACAGCGTACGTCAGGACAAATAATCAATTATCTTCAAGCTTCTGTTTACAGAGGGGCACCAGGCAAGGTTGTCCACTTTCACCAGCATTATTTGCTATTTTTATTGAACCTTTAGCAGCAGCAATAAGGCAAAGTGCTGATATTAAAGGCATAAAGGGTAGAAACATAGAACATAAAATTAGTCTTTATGCTGACGATGTTTTGCTTTTTCTTGAGAACTCAGGAAACTCAATATCTAATGTTATCAAATTAATAAACTCGTTTTCAAAAGTTTCTGATTATTCTATAAACTGGACAAAGTCTACAGTTCTTCCAATAAATTGCGTGTTTAATAATTCTCTTAATGAAAGACTACAATCAGGTAACATTAAATATTTAGGTGTTAATATCTCTCCTAAATTGGAAGATTTAATAAAATTAAATCATATCCCACTATTAAAGAAAATTGAAGACGATCTTACTAGATGGAGATCTCTACCCATATCACTTATGGGAAGAGTTGCCTCAGTAAAAATGATGGTGCTGCCGAGAATAAATTATTTATTCTCAATGATTCCAAATAAACCTTCAACTGAATGGTTTAAGTCCCTGGACTCTTCTATATCTAAATTCCTTTGGAAAAATAAAACTCCACGTATTAGTTTAAAAACATTACAGAAATCTAAAGATACCGGAGGATTAGAACTTCCAAACTTTTATTACTACTATTTAGCCAACAGGTTACAATATATATCAAATTGGTTAAAACCGAATGCATTAGATGAAACTTGGATAGATATAGAACAAACTTTATGTAATAATATTAGGATTTCGGATTTACCATTTATTAGTATCAATATAAAAAAACATGTCTGCTTTAAAAGTATCAGTATTAGCTCATCTCTGACAGCATGGTGGGAGTATCTGAAAATGACAAAGTCTTCACTACTCCCATGCAGACATACGCCTCTCTGGAACAATCCTGACATTCAACAAGAAAATAATATGTTAAATTTCCCAGGTTGGAGAATGAAAGGAATTGAATGTCTGGAAGACATATTTGAGGGTATAGACTTTATTCCATTCAATAAATTAATAATACAATATGACATTGATAATAAATATTTCCTACAATACCAACAAATTAAGTCTATTGTAAAAAAGAAATTTAAGCTTAATAAAACATTGTTGGAAACACCAACATGTGTGTTAGAGTTCATTAATCTTCAACCCCCCAAATTATTATCTAAAATATACAAAAAACTGTCTAGAATCGATGACTCAATAACACTACCTGTTGAAAAATGGGAGTCAGATTTATCAATCAACTTTGAACAAAAAATTTGGTCTCAAGTATGTATAAATACTTTTAAATTAAATTTAATTAAAGGGACGGCCGTGGCGTAGTGGTAATGGCAGTCGTCCCACGATTGGAAGGTTGGTGGTTCGAATCCCGGTTCCCCACACCATGTGTCGTTGTGTCTTTGGGCAAGACACTTAACCCTGAGTTGCTCCCAGTAGGACTGGAAAGCACCTTGCATGGTAGTCTGCCGCTACCGGTGTATGAATGTGTGTAGCATTCAATGTGTGTACCGCTTTGAGATTTTCACTAATGAAAAGCGCGTTATAAATTGAATTCATTATTATTATTATTATTTTGTTCCTGATGACTTGGGAGCCAGGTGGGATGCCAGCGTGTCCTCAATCTGAGGCGCGTTGGCTAAGCCCACCTGATCCATGTTTTCCACGTCGAGGAATTGCGAAAGAGGAAGAAGCATGGGCGCTCGTGGCTGAGGCCAGGTGCGGGTCAGTTCCGTGAGGAAATCTGGGAAGACGGGCATCCTTTGCCTTGTTGCAACCTTCTGTTTTGAATAAAAATAGTTCCCCGCCAGCCTCGTGACCTGTTGGCAAGGTGGGGGTTCCGGCCAGGGGATGTTCAACGCGTCCGCTGCTCTGTGGCACAGGTCGAACAGGGATGGAGGAGTCCGTTTCAGGGAGCGCAGGTATCGGGGTCCTGGGGAGGTCCTCTCCCGGATCCTCGATTTCGAGTTCTGGTTCTTCCGCTGAAAATTCGCCCGAGGCTGAGATGGAGATCTCGTCTTCATTCATCATGCCCCTGGTGTCGAATTCGACTGTTAGGTCCACCATGCGATCAAGCAGGTTAGGGCTGTCGCCCCATTCGACGCACATGCTGTCGTGTAGAGCCATGTGTTCGAGCTCTGGGGTCGGAGTGAGGGTCTCTGTGGTGTCTGGGTCCAGTGGACCAGCTGAGCCTCCCATGGCCTTGGCCACGAGGTCCACCCCATGCCGTAGCACCGCGTCCAGCATCTGGCTGCTGTGTAGGCAAGAGTCGGGCGCGTCCAGAGCTTGTCTTGCATGAAATATAACTAGGCAGACTGGACAGGCCTCGTGGATGTCCGTCGCTGCGAGGGAAAATCCACAGCCACCGGGACAGGCGCGCGAGGTTGGGCTTGCCGTCCCGATGGTTTTCATTTGAAGTTTTTTCTTTCGCTTTCCCTTCTCCGGAGGCATGTCCGAGACAAGGCGAGTGAGACCTTCCAGAATCCTTTTTCTTCGTTGTTCAGGTGTCTCCTCCATCGTGTCGCTTTCGCTGGCTAGCCCGCTAGTATGTTAGCCGGGGTAGCAGTTGTGGCGTAGTTAACACTAGGATGACTGAATTTTCAAGATCCTGAGGACAAACCCCCTCCTTCTCTTCAACCATTAGTAGGCCATTAACTGCCTTTTGTTATAAATATGCGTGAACACAACTCAGACACCCCCACCACACCAGACTGCACAGACTGCATTCCAATGTTTCCACCAGGTAAGTAAGTAAGTAAGAGTCTCTGCTTGCACTTCCCCCTAGTCAGAAGAGAGGCCCTGACCAATTCACACATAACAGACCCTGAAGTTATCTCACAGTTGAACATTTTGGGACATCCACTGAACGGAAAGCTTTGTCTTCTCCAGAACAAGTTTATGCATACAATTGTCCTATTCTGCTGTGCTGATTATCCTATAACCCTGATGTTCTGTCAAATAAATTATTTTGCTTACAAGTACTGTCTCTAACTTGTCCTTGGCACATGTATATACGGTGCGTTCCGACACATGCAGGTGGCCCATTGCTGTGTTCTACAACATGCTTGACCTATTGTTGTCCGTCACCTGACGGACCGACACAGGTCACATGACCCAAAGTCAAGTGACGGACCAACACAGGTCACATGACCTGAGGTCAACTAACAAAACGACACAGGTCACACGACATGAAGTCAACTGACGGACCGACACTGGTCACACGACATGAGGTCAACTGATGGGCCGACACAGGTCACATGACCTGAGGTCAACTGACGGACCGACACAGGTCACATGACCTGAGGTCAACTGACAGACCGACACAGGTCACATGACCTGAGGTCAACTGACGGACCGGCACAGGTCACATGACATGAAGTCAACTGACGGACCAACACAGGTCACATGACCTGAGGTCAACTGACAAAACGACACAGGTCACACAACATGAGGTCAATTGACGTACCGACATAGTTCATATGGCATGAGGTCAACTGACGGACCGACACAGGTCACATGTCGTGAGGTCAACTAACGGACCAACACCGGTCACATGACCTGAGGTCAAGTGACGGACCAACACAGGTCACACGACATGAAGTCAACTGACAGACAGGTCACATGACATGAGGTCAACTGACGGACCGACACAGGTCACATGACATGAAGTCAACTGACGGACCAACACAGGTCACATGACCTGAGGTCAACTGACAAAACGACACAGGTCACACAACATGAGGTCAATTGACGTACCGACATAGGTCATATGGCATGAGGTCAACTGACGGACCGACACAGGTCACATGTCGTGAGGTCAACTAACGGACCAACACCGGTCACATGACCTGAGGTCAAGTGACGGACCAACACAGGTCACACGACATGAAGTCAACTGACAGACAGGTCACATGACATGAGGTCAACTGACGGACCGACACAGGTCACATGACCTGAAGTCAAGTGACGGACCAACACAGGTCACATGACCAGAGGTCAACTGACAAAATGGCACAGGTCACACGACATGAAGTCAACTGACGGACCGACACTGGTCACACGACATGAGGTCAACTGACGGACCGACACAGGTCACATGAACTGAGGTCAACTGACGGACCAACACAGGTCACATGACCTGAGGTCAACTGACGGACCGACACAGGTCACATGACCTGAGGTCAACTAACGGACCAACACAGGTCACATGACCTGAGGTCAAGTGACGGACCAACACAGGTCACACGACATGAAGTCAACTGACAGACAGGTCACATGACATGAGGTCAACTGATGGACCGACACAGGTCACATGACCTGAAGTCAAGTGACGGACCAACACAGGTCACATGACCTGAGGTCAACTGACAAAATGACACAGGTCACACGACATGAAGTCAACTGACAGACCGACACTGGAGGTCAACTGACGGACCGACACAGGTCACATGACCTGAGGTCAACTGACGGACCGATAGGTCACATGACCTGAGGTCAACTGATGGACCGACACAGGTCACATGACCTAAGGTCAACTAACGGACCAACACAGGTCACATGACCTGAGGTCAAGTGACAGACCAACACAGGTCACACTACATGAAGTCAACTGACAGACAGGTCACATGACATGAGGTCAACTGATGGACCGACACAGGTCACATGACCTAAAGTCAAGTGACGGACCAACACAGGTCACATGACCTGAGGTCAACTGACAAAATGACACAGGTCACACGACATGAAGTCAACTGATGGACCGACACTGGTCACATGACCTGAGGTCAACTGATGGACCGACATAGGTCACATGACCTAAGGTCAACTGACGGACCGACATAGGTCACATGACCTGAGGTCAACTGACAAAACGACACAGGTCACACGACATGAAGTCAACTGACGGACCGACTCGGGTCACATGACCTAAGGTAAACTGACGGACCGACACAGGTCACATGACCTGAGGTCAAGTGACGGACCAACACAGGTCATATCACCTGAGGTCAACTGACAACTCGACACAGGTCACACGACATGAAGTCAACTGACGGACCGACTCAGGTCACATGACCTGAGGTAAACTGACGGACCGACACAGGTCACATGACCTGAGGTCAACTGACATACCGGTATAATGGACCAGATTGCACATTTATATACGGTGCGGCCCATTGCCGTGTTCTACAACATGCTTGACCTGGCAGCGATAAATGCTTATGTGTTATACAAGGCTTGCACTGGGTCCAAGGATTTTGGACTGAGGGGTAGGGGGTGGGGGGGTGTAGGTGTAGAATTAATGGGTCATTAGCAGGGTCATTAGCATGTGAATCGACATTATATAGCCCACTGAAAGGGACCGGGGGATTTGGAAGCCAAGTTCCCTTGCGCAAAAAAGCGCAGCCTTAGTCAAATTAGTGTTAAAACACTGTTGTAGTGAAGCAACCTTAAGGAGAGGAGAGAAAAAGACTTTGAGGTTATAGAAATGTGCTGGACTAGCTTTCGCTAGTCCAGCTGTATGCAGGGAAAAATTATCTGTGCGCTCTGTGCAGGGAGCGAGCTCACCTCAAGTTGAACGATGGAGTAGCAGAGAAGTCCCGCGAAGAGAGGTAGTTCAGGTTTGCGAGGTGAAGTGCAAAAAGAGAAAGATGTAGGGGCGTCAATCGCCTAAGTACCTAAAGGGCGGTACCTCTGGCGCGGGTGACGTCCCCTGCCATAAAAGGCGTGAATGTATTCCTTCAGGTAATCGCGCGGGGGCGCAATTCCCCATAGCAAATATGTTGCACCGAGAGAACATGACTGAAAGGGAACTACACTTTATCATCAGATATTTTCAGACTTCTTCTCAAAACAGCTGCTCATTATCACACTGTGCATCTACAATACTTTTGTTCTCTTTGACACCATCTTTAATTATTTGTTTTTATGAATATTTTAATGTTTTGCAGATTTACACTAAAACTACAACGTATTTCAGATGGAACGTTTTCATGTTTCATCTTTTCCTACATTTATCTAACAGGCGCCGCTTTACATGTTTAAAATGATGTGCACAAAACACAGTTTCAGCTCACTGAGCACTCTTAGATTGGAAAGGGGCATTTTACACATTCTAAAGAAAATGTTACTGAAGTTCTTTTTCATGACTAAAAGTGAATTGCTAGTAGTTCTATTAATTTCCATAAAACTTTTAAGACTCACACATTTAGTTCCTCCTTGCCCTCACTGCAGGACTTACACAGCAAACGCCTCAATCGGAAAGCCCACCGCATGGCAGGTGATCCCACACACCCACTACACAGCTGCTTCAGACTGCTGCCATCAGGGAGGAGACTGAGGAGTCTCCAGGCTCGAACCAGCAGACTGAGAGACAGCTCTGTTCATCAGGCAGTCAGAATGCTAAACACTCTGCCTGCTCTGCCTCCCCTCCCATTTGAACTGCCTTAACACTAAAACTTTCTCACATATTATCACTCAACACAAAGTTTTTAACACTAGTCTCTGTGTCATCAAACGGGTTAATCACTAAACTCTCGGTCATGTGCTCATACAGTTTGCACTACTTCTCATACTTGCACTAATGTCTGTATTACATCACTGCCTATAATCATAATACTGTTTACATTCTCTGTTTACATTTATTAATACTGTTTACTTTTATTACTACTGCTTACATGTAATTACTACTGTTTACATTTATTTACACTACTCTAATATCTACACCACTGCTGGTACATATACAGTGTGCTCTGAACGGTCTTATTTAGGGATGCCCAATGTGCCTTACTGCATATGCCACTTTTTGCCTCTACAACAACATCAACTACTACCTCATACATATACTGTGTACATTGACTCATACGCTGCTTTGCCACTTTGCAAATGTCAATGCTAGAAACCTTTAGTTTATTTTAGTTATACTTTTTATACTCTTTTTTTATACTAGTATGCAAAAACTCAGGACAATATTATGTTCATTAAATGTTTAATGTTTTAGTTTTAGAGTTGGTGTAAATTTTCATACTCTTATACCACTATGCAAAAAACTCAGGACAGTGTTAGTTTTACTATTTTATGCTTATGTCTATTATTATATGTTTCAGTGTTTCAATGTTTAGATGTTTACTGTTGCACCGAGGGACTGAGAGAAACGCAATTTCGGTCCTGTGTATGTCCTGCACTGTACATATTGCAGATCTGACAATAAAGATGACTTTGACTTTGACTTTGATTTATAACAAATCTCTGGAGCTGTGTGAAGTTCCTTCCTGCTTCAAACGCTCTACCATCATTCTAGTCCCCAAGAAACCCTCCATCACAGGACTGAATGACTACAGGCCCATCGCCTTAACGTCTGTGGTCATGAAGTCCTTTGAACGGCTGGTCCTGACCCACCTGAAGGACATCACTGGACTTCTACTAGACCCACTGCAGTTTGCCTACCGGGCAAATAGGTCAGTGGATGATGCAGTCAACATGGGACCTCCTGTTTCTTGATTTCAGTTCAGCATTTAACACTATTGTCCCAGACATTCTCTCCACCAAACTCTCCCAGCTCACTGTTTCTCCTGCCATGTATCAGTGGATCACCAGCTTCCTGATAGGCAGGACACAGCAGGTGCAGTTGGGGAAAATCATGTCCTCCTCACAGTCCATCAGCATTGGTGCCCCTCAGGGTTGTGTGCTCTCTCCACTGCTCTTCTCTCTATACACCAATGACTGCACCTCTAATGACCCGTCTGTTAAACTCCTGAAGTTCGCAGATGACACTACAGTCATTGGACTTATCAGTGATGACAACGAGTCTGCGTACCGACAGGAGGTGGAACGACTGATGTCCTGGTGCAGCCTGAACAAACTGGAGCTGAACACACTGAAGACAGTAGAGATGAGAGTGGACTTCAGGAGACACCCCCCAGAACTGCTGCCCCTCAAAATCTTCAACAGCCCCGTGTCTACGGTAGAGTCCTTCAGGTTCCTGGGAACCACCATCTCACATGACCTGAAGTGGGAGCCCAACATCACCTCCATCCTCAAAAAGGCCCAGCAGAGACTGTACTTCCTACGCCAGTTGAGGAAGCTGGACCTGCCTCAGGAGCTGCTGATCCAGTTCTACACTGCAGTCATTGAGTCCATCCTGTGTACATCCATCACAGTCTGGTTTGGAGCAGCCACAAGGCAGGACAGGAACAGGCTGCAGCGAACAGTGAGGACGGCTGAGAAAGTCATCGGGGCTTCACTGCCCTCCATTCAGGACTTGTATCACGCAAGAACCAGGAAACGGGCTGGAAAAATCATCACAGACTCCACACACCCGGGTCACAACATGTTCCAACTCCTCCCGTCTGGCAGACGCTACAGATCTCTGTCCACTAAGACTGTCAGACACAAGAACAGTTTCTTCCCCCAGGCCATCACCATCATCAACAGCTGATCATCAGACATCCATCAGCATGACCCCCAACCCATTCACAATCCCAATGTGAATATTGTATGTGAATCTTTCTGTATATTGTGTACTATTTGTGAGTTATATGTAAAGTATCTGTATAGTGTTAATACTAGAGAGACATGAACAGCTGGAAAACAAATTCCTTGTGTTGTCAACATAATTGGCCAATAAACCTGATTCTGATTTAGCTGTTTTACAATAAAAAAACTATAGCATTTTACAAAATGTTTCAGAATTTTTGTGTAAAAGAACAAATGGCACATACTTTCTGATTCATTTAAATAATTAAAAATGATAGTTTCCTGTCCGACAGCAGTCATAGGATTTGAATGGGCCGTCACACATCTGTGGCCCTCAGACTCAAAATGGGTGCTCCACAGGGCTGTGTGCTGAGTCCCCTGCTCTATGTCCCCTGCACACATGACTGCACCCCTGCTCACCATAGCAACACCATAGTCAAATTTGTGGATGACACCACCGTGGTGGGGCTCATCAGTGTGCGAGGGATGAGTCTGCCTGCAGGGACGAGGTGGAACAACTAACTGCTCGGTGCAGAGGGGGATAAAAATCTGTTCCTCAACACCTCAAAGACTAAGGAGCTGATGATCGATTACAGGGGAAAGAAAATGGCGGTTCCACCCCAGCTTATAAGTGGAGACAGTGTGGAGAGAAAAGCTGAGTACTGTTTCCTGGGAGTCCATATAAGGGAAATCTGACCTGAAGAGTGAACACCTCTGAGTAGCTGAAGAGTGCCCAACAGAGACGGTACTTTCTGAGTGCTCAGGAGTAGGGGTGCACCGATTGCAGTTTTTTGGCCAATCACGATCACCGATTTCTACAAAGTCTGACTTGCCGATTCCGATTTTTGCCGATACGATTTTCTTTTATAAGCAACACTGTTAGATGTTGTAAGGTCACAATGCGCCTTCAAATTTCAATCTTATTTTGTTGAAAACAGACCCTTGAACAATATTCTAGAAACAATACAAACTTGTTTTAACTGGTCACAAGGTAGTGCTCTGAAATATAAATGAAGTTTAGACAATTGTTGTTAAAACTAAAAAAAAATCTATAAAATTGGTTTCTCATGGAAGCATTGGCCAATTTCCATTTTCCCAAAATTAAGGAAATCGGGGCCGATAAATCGGCCGGCCGATTTATCGGTGCACCCCTACTCAGAAGGAACAACATCACCTAGAGACTGCTGGTATCTTTCTACCGATGTTCCACAGAGATCATCTTAACATATTGCATCACTGTGTGGTAAAATTAGAACAAGCGCTCAATACAAAAATATCACTGTGTGGTATTTTTTCATTCAACCTTTATTTAGTCAGGTAAATCTTATTGAGCCTCATGGCTCATTTACGAAAGCGACCTGCTAAAACTAAAGAACAATGAACAGCAATGGTAGAATTTCCTTAAACAATAAACAATAAACAATAGAAAACAAAAGAGAAAAAAACAAAAGAGAGAAATACATTTTTTTTTTTTTAAACAAAGTATCAAAAAACTAGCAAAACATTATAAGGTAGACGTATAAAATCAAAGACAGGAACAAATCTGCATTGGTTTTTGCCAGGATTCATACAGATTCTGAAAACCATTTAGAGAAGTCAAGGTCGAGAGCTTCAGATCTTTTTGTAAGATATTCCATGAAGCAGGAGCGGAATAGGAGAAGGCCCTTTTTCCAAGTTCAGTCCTCACTGATGGAACACTGCAGGTAATCATGTCCTGAGAGCGTACACTGTAGCTGCACTCACGTAAAGACATGTAGGAGGCAGTGCTTTAACAGAGTAACCGAGTTTTCGACAGATCGAGCGCTTTGACTTCTATCGAGGCTTTTTTGTCCACCTCGACTACCCGTAGTGACGTCATCACATCGCAGTAACGTCTGTACGTCACATCACGTGATGAAAACAGAGCTTTTAGCTTTTAGTAGACGCTACAAAATGGATTCCTTTGTGCGCACGGATGTATGGAGCTGGTCCAGTCTTGTCAAAAAGGTAAAACAGTTTATAATTTTATAAATTGCGCTACTCATTGAAACATCCTGTTGACTTTCTTTTCTCTGACCACCGTAGTAGATTGTGACAGCAGAGGGCAGTGTTGCATTGCAGGTCACATATATAACACGGCCGAAACGGCTTCATCTCTCTCGTTTCACAAAGAAAAAGAAACAAATATTAATCTCTCTAGAGCTATTAAAAACCTATAAACACAATCTCTAAAAGTAAACCTAAATTGCACAGCACTGCAGGCGGTGGTACGGTGTGGCTGTGGCCCCATTTGTTTTTTAAGTTTCGGTTTTCAGCGCCTTACTTTCACTTTTAATATTAATAATAATGGGCAGCACGGTGGCACAACTGGTAGAGCTGCTGCCTCTCAGCGAGAAGGTTGCCGGTTCAAATCCCGGTCCGGGGCCTTTCTGGGTGGAGTTTGCATGTTCTCCCCGTGCATGCGTGGGTTTCCTCCGGGTACTCCGGTTTCCTCCCACAGACCAAAAAACATGCTTGTTAGGCTGATTGGTGACTCTAAATTGACCCTAGGTGTGAGTGTGAGAGTGGATGGTTGTTTGGTGTGAGTGAGACAGGTCCCTCTTGTAAATGAGTCCCCGTGACTCAACGAGGCTAGCCTGTATAAATAAAGGTTGAATGAATGAATGAATGAAAATAATAACTAATAGTTTTGTTTTTCCATTGACTTATGTGCAGTATGATAAATGATAGGAGCATAATAAATGCTCCCAATGTTTTGTTGGTCTTTTTTTTTTCTTTTTGTAAAGACGTTTTTATGCATTATATTTATTTATTTATTTTGCATCATAAGACACTGTGACGTCATCGGCTACTCGAGCGCCGCTCAAGTTTTTTTATGTTAATGTCGAGGTTAAAAATTATGTACTCGTTCAACCCCTAGGAGGAGATGTATGAGGGCAGCAAACCAAGAAATGATTTAAAGATGAAAGTGTACCAGTGGAAGAGCTGCTGTATTTTAGCTGCACAGTGGTTCAGAGGACAGTGCTCCAGAGAGTCATCAACACAGGCCAGCAGATTGTGAGCTGCCCTCTGCTCTCACTTGAAGATCTCTACACAGTTCCCGTTGCATACAGGAAAGGCAACAACATCTTAACACTAGCAATACCAGTTTTTGTCAAAATGACAATTTTACCTATGCAACCCATGGGATTGTCAAACTGACAAATTGAATTAGCATTTTTAAAGCCATTGGTATGTATATGAGGCCATTCCATTCTGTTGGCGGGGAGGAGGCCTTGGGGCATATTTATACATTCATTCATTCAACCTTTATTTAGTCAGGTAAATCTTATTGAGCCTATATATATATATATATTTATATATACATGTCTATATATATATATATATATATATATATATATATATACATATATACATACATACATACATACATACATACATACATACATACATACATACATACATACATACATACATACATACATACATACA
>JBBPBX010085941.1:0-14997 GCA_038048925.1 Garcialebias charrua | reverse complement strand
TCATCCATCCATTCATTCATCTATCCTCCATCATCCATCATCATCCATTCATTCATCCATCATCCATCCATTCATTCATCCATCATCCATCATCCATCATCCATCCATCATCCATCCATTCATCCATCCATCCATTCATCCATCATATATCCAGCCATCATCCATCCACCCATCATCCATCCATTCATCCATCATCCATCATCCATCCCTCATCCATCCATCCATCCATCCACCATCCATCCATCCATCATCCAGCATCCATCATCATCCATCATCCATCCATCATCATCCATCCATCCATCCACCCATCCATCCATCATCCATCCATCCATCCATCCATCCATCATTTAGTTTTTGACAAACATGTTCATACATTATAAATGTTAAACATGAACAGTATTAATCTAAAGAAACAAGAAGTTTGTGTTGAACCTCGTCATGTTGAAACAACAAGTGACACATGAAATCAAATCTCCTTCTGACCTCCTGCAGGACCAGGTCTAACTCTAGTCTACTTCTAGGGGCGGCCGTGGTGTAGTGGTAATGGCAGTCGTCCCCCGATCGGAAGGTTGGAGGTTCGAATCCCGAGTTCCCCACACCATGTGTCGTTGTGTCCTTGGGCAAGACACTTAACCCCGAGTTGCTCCCGGTAGGACTGGAAAGCAGCCTTGCATGGCAGTCTGCCACTACCGGTGTATGAATGTGTGTATGAATGTGTGTATGAATGGGTGGATGGTTGGTATTGTAAAGCGCTTTGGGGCCCCTCACAGGGGGCTGGAAGGCGCTATATGAGTAAGCTCCATTTACTTGTGGTTGGTCACAGAGGCAGCAGGTCCATCCAGACCTGTTTCCTCTGGAAGAGACCTCCTGTCCTGTGCAACCCTCAGATGTCCCCTGGACAGAGAGGACTGGACAAGGTCTCTGGACAGAGAGGACTGGACAAGGTCTCTGGACAGAGAGGACTGGACAAGGTCTCTGGACAGAGAGGACTGGACAAGGTCCCTGGACAGAGAGGACTGGACAAGGTCTCTGGACAGAGAGGACTGGACAAGGTCTCTGGACAGAGAGGACTGGACAAGGTCCCTGGACAGAGAGGACTGGACAAGGTCTCTGGACAGAGAGGACTGGACAAGGTCCCTGGACAGAGAGGACTGGACAAGGACTGTCTCTTGTCTCCAAAGAGGAGTGAGGAGTCCTGATCATGGGCAGGAGGGAACTCTCCACGAGTTGTTCTGTTGGTCTTCATGGACCAGGACCTTCAGCGTGCAGACAGTCAGCTCCTCCACGTCTGAGGCCGTGGCTCTGAACCTTCTGAGTCTCTGACATCAAGAGTTGGGAGTGAGGTTCTGCAGTAGCTCAGTGGTCAGAAGAACCACGTCACCCTGAAGCTGCGGGTTCGAGTCCAGGTTGTGTCAGGAAGAACATCCGAGGTGAAAGAATCCTCAGAGTTAGCTCGAGCCCTGAAGGAGGAGCAGCTGTCTGACATGAAATATTCACTCAACAGCACCGTGGGAATGAGAATGTGTTTGTGAAGGTTCTGAAGGTTCTGAAGGTTCTGAAGGTTCTGAAGGTTCTGAAGGTTCTGAAGGTTCTGTGTTCACGCAGCAGGTACTTATTTATTCATGCTCTGCATCAAGTCAGACTTTTCTTGTTGGACTCAAGAAGACTGTGTCTTCCACACCAGCCAGCACCTGGTCCCAGTATGAAACACCAGACACGGTCAGAACCTTCAGGTTCTGCAGGAGACGGGACAAAGCAGCTGATGACGCCAGCACACCTTCCTTCATTTGCATATTAACTTCTGACAGTAATGTCAGAGTTATGTAGGTCAAACACCTGAACAGTGTTCACCTGTGGGCGTGGACGCTGCACCTGTCAGGACACGACCTGTTCTTCTGAAAGACACTGGACTTCTTTTAAATTCATTTCTTCATCCAACCTTTATTTAAACAGGTTGGTCCCACTGAGCCACGAGGACTCAGTCACTGAGACACCTGGACAGGTCTCAGTCCATCACAGAGACACCTGGACAGGTCTCCAGTCCATCACAGAGACACCTGGTTTAGATCAAACAGATTTAAAAACTCCTTCATCCCCTCAGTTATTGGATTTTAAACAAAAAACAAGTTTAAAGATCATCTCCTCTTCCATGTATTCTTATCTTGAATCTTATTTAATGTTTTTAAAGATGAACTGTGTGCTCTTCTGAAATGTTTCATGTATTTTAATCTGTAATGGAGGTTCTTTTTATTCTTTTATCCTGTTTTTATATTGTAGTTTGTATGAATGTGTTGTCTCACTACCATTACCTGCTGTGAATGAATCGACCCTCGGGGACATAATAATAAAGTCCATCACAGAGACACCTGGACATGTCTCAGTCCATCACAGAGACACCTGGACAGGTCTCAGTCCATCACAGAGACACCTGGACATGTCTCAGTCCATCACAGAGACACCTGGACATGTCTCAGTCCATCACAGAGACACCTGGACATGTCTCAGTCCATCACAGAGACACCTGGACATGTCTCAGTCCATCACAGAGACACCTGGACATGTCTCAGTCCATCACAGAGACACCTGGACATGTCTCAGTCCATCACAGAGACACCTGGACATGTCTCAGTCCATCACAGAGACACCTGGACATGTCTCAGTCCATCACAGAGACACCTGGACATGTCTCAGTCCATCACAGAGACACCTGGACATGTCTCAGTCCATCACAGAGACACCTGGACATGTCTCAGTCCATCACAGAGACACCTGGACATGTCTCAGTCCATCACAGAGACACCTGGACATGTCTCAGTCCATCACAGAGACACCTGGACAGGTCTCAGTCCATCACAGAGACACCTGGACATGTCTCAGTCCATCACAGACATCTACACCTCCAGATGCAGGAAAAGAGCCACCTGCATCATGAAGGACCTCACTCACCCAGCACACTCACTCTTTGCCCCACTCCCCTCAGGACGGAGGTTGAGGAGCATCAAATGTAACCAGGAGAATCACTGTGAAGACACTTTAACTGGTGATATGTGACTTATCGGTGCTGCTGATCTCATGCTGCTGATTTTTTCATGCTGCTGATCTCATGCTGCTGATCTCATACTGCTGATCTCATACTGCTGATCTCATGCTGCTGATCTCATGCTGCTGATCTCATGCTGCTGATCTCATGCTGCTGATCTCATGCTGCTGATCTCATGCTGCTGATCTCATGCTGCTGATCTCATGCTGCTGATCTCATGCTGCTGATCTCATGCTGCTGATCTCATGCTGCTGATCTCATGCTGCTGATCTCATGCTGCTGATCTCATGCTGCTGATCTCATGCTGCTGATCTCATGCTGCTGATCTCATGCTGCTGATCTCATGCTGCTGATCTCATGCTGCTGATCTCATGCTGCTGATCTCATGCTGCTGATCTCATGCTGCTGATCTCATGCTGCTGATCTCATGCTGCTGATCTCATGCTGCTGATCTCATGCTGCTGATCTCATGCTGCTGATCTCATGCTGCTGATCTCATGCTGCTGATCTCATGCTGCTGATCTCATGCTGCTGATCTCATGCTGCTGATCTCATGCTGCTGATCTCATGCTGCTGATCTCATGCTGCTGATCTCATGCTGCTGATCTCATGCTGCTGATCTCATGCTGCTGATCTCATGCTGCTGATCTCATGCTGCTGATCTCATGCTGCTGATCTCATGCTGCTGATCTCATGCTGCTGATCTCATGCTGCTGATCTCATGCTGCTGATCTCATGCTGCTGATCTCATGCTGCTGATCTCATGCTGCTGATCTCATGCTGCTGATCTCATGCTGCTGATCTCATGCTGCTGATCTCATGCTGCTGATCTCATGCTGCTGATCTCATGCTGCTGATCTCATGCTGCTGATCTCATGCTGCTGATCTCATGCTGCTGATCTCATGCTGCTGATCTCATGCTGCTGATCTCATGCTGCTGATCTCATGCTGCTGATCTCATGCTGCTGATCTCATGCTGCTGATCTCATGCTGCTGATCTCATGCTGCTGATCTCATGCTGCTGATCTCATGCTGCTGATCTCATGCTGCTGATTTCATGCTGCTGATCTCATGCTGCTGATCTCATGCTGCTGATCTCATGCTGCTGATCTCATGCTGCTGATGTTCGTACTGTATCTGTTCACCACAGTTTGTGCTGCTGTTGTTCCTCCGTGTTGTTTTACATTATTTGTGTTTAGCGTATATCTCAGATCTTTTAGCGTTCGTTTAGCGCAGAGCTATTGAACTGGCGGCCCGCGGGCCCTGACGTCAATCCGGCCCACCATCGTCTTCTTAAACATAAAATGGTGTGTGTGTGTGTGGGGGGGGGCTCTGGTTTTTGTTTATTGCATTTATGATTCAAAGCAATAAAATAAACAAATTTAAACGTGAAACATGGTTTATTTCCAGAATGACTTTAACCACTGGATGTCTGGCCCCTGAGCTGCTGTCTCAGTAACTGTGGCCCCTGAGCTGCTGACTCTCAGTAACTGTGGCCCCTGAGCTGCTGACTCTCAGTAACTGTGGCCCCTGAGCTGCTGACTCTCAGTAACTGTGGCCCCTGAGCTGCTGACTCTCAGTAACTGTGGCCCCTGAGCTGCTGACTCTCAGTAACTGTGGCCCCTGAGCTGCTGACTCTCAGTAACTGTGGCCCCTGAGCTGCTGACTCTCAGTAACTGTGGCCCCTGAGCTGCTGACTCTCAGTAACTGTGGCCCCTGAGCTGCTGACTCTCAGTAACTGTGGCCCCTGAGCTGCTGCTCTCAGTAACTGTGGCCCCTGAGCTGCTGCTCTCAGTAACTGTGGCCCCTGAGCTGTTTTGTTTAACAGTGTATATCTTAGATCCTTATGTACTGTTTCTTTTTTTACTTTATATTTTTGCTCTTTTTGGGTGTAACTGGGACCATGTGTACATCATTTTGTTCCACCTCATGTACCACATGTGATGTGAATGACAATAAAAAACCTTGAACTTAAATGAGGGTAAACCAATGAATTTCACAACAAATGCAGAGAGAAGCCATTGAACACGAGAGTAGAGGTGAGTCCAGCGGTGGGATGTAACAAAATACAAGTACTTTGTTACTGTACTTAAGTACATTTTTCATGTATCTGTACTTTACTTAAGTAGAATTAAATGTGGGTACTTTTACTACACTACATTTTACATGAAGCATCTGTACTTTCTACTACACTACATTTCTATAATGTGTTGAGTTACAAGTTACGTGTGTTATGTGTTAAGTGTTAGGTTGTTGTGTTATGTATTAAGTTATGTGTTTGAGTTACAAGTTTTGTATTGAACACCTTTTTTTGATTTGATCATGTCCTGGACGACTGAGAATCTTCACCAGCATGTTACAAGTTACATTCACGTTGCAGTTTTTTGATTTGTCGTTAGTTTGAAAGTAACTGATGTTGAGAGAGTTGGTTCATTGAATCACTGCAAAGTGGACAGGTAACATTAGCCCCGCCTTCAACAAGAACTGGACCAATGATGTATGTTCTAGTTTATACGTCATTGAGCTGGGAGCACCCACAGCACCACTAACACACACAAAATGGATTCCACTGTGGAGAGTCAGCCAGAAGATACACACCACCCATGGCCTTATTGAAAGATTATTGAAAGATTATTGAAAGACTATTGAAAGATTATTGAAAGACTATTGAAAGAATATTGAAAGATTATTGAAAGATTATTGAAAGACTATTGAAAGACTATTGAAAGATTATTTAATGATTATTGAAAGATTATTGAAAGACTATTGAAAGATTATTTAATGATTATTGAAAGATTATTGAAAGACTATTGAAAGATTATTGAAAGACTATTGAAATATTATTGAAAGGCTATTGAAAGATTATTGAAATACTATTGAAAGACTATTGAAAGATTATTGAAAGATTATTGAAAGATTATTGAAAGACTATTGAAAGATTATTGAAAGACTATTGAAAGACTATTGAAATACTATTGAAAGACTATTGAAAGACTATTGAAAGATTATTGAAAGACTATTGAAAGACTATTGAAAGACTATTGAAAGACTATTGAACTATTGAAAGACTATTGAAAGACTATTGAAAGACTATTGAAAGATTATTGAAAGATTATTGAAAGACTATTGAAAGACTATTGAAAGATTATTGAAAGATTATTGAAAGATTATTGAAAGACTATTGAAAGATTATACAAGATACAAGATACAAGAGATTTTTATTAACATTGCACCAGTTAACCGATACAACGTGATGATGTATACACAGTCGTCCAGAAGAGGGAGAGTATGTAAAGCTGCAGCATATTCAAACACATGACATGTTCTTCTGCGCGGCCGCACTCATCCGTCTCCGGATGAAGGTCAAACAGATATGGAAAAAGGAAAAACACAATAGGTATCATTTGTGATATTCAAAAAAAGAATCTATCAAAGATTGCCTTAAGACACTCTATGATAAAGTCCCAAAAACTCTATCAGCATTAAGCACAACCAGACAAGACATTGTTGCAGTTTTGACGACATGCAAGGAGATCAAAGAGTCTGTGAGCAACATTCAGATAGCACAGTTCAGCAGTTGTTCAGCTTGGCGCCTCCGAGCACACCCACAGAGATCTCTGGGGGGGGAGGGGGGGTCAGCAAGGTCTCTCAGCTTCACTCCAGGAGAATAATTTCCAGCACACAGCCTTCTTCTTTTCAAGGTCGTGCAGAAACCAGATTAGATAGTCTTTTGTTTATCTTCAATCCAGGCCACAGTGTTCTTTTTGACTGCAGCCTTCCAAGTCCAGGTGCTGTTCAGGTCCAAAGTCGCCGAATCATATGAGGTTCCGAACTACGAACCCCCATCTGTGCCCTGATTGATGCCGGGCGGCTGTAAACGAGTTCCAAAGCGCACCGCAGGTCCGCGGTGGTCTACCGCTGCTCCTATCGTGCGATTCAGCTCGTACAACAGCTGGGATGAGGAGCTCACAGCCCGGATCAGAGAATCTTGCTGATCAGGAAGTTTGGCCAGCGCGCCGATAGCCGCCGAAGCCTTCCTGAGCTTCCAGTAGCAGACAGCTCCGCTTACGCCAAAAAACAAAGCAGCTGCCACCAATATCCCAATAATCCACAAATCTTCCACGTCTTCGACAGACAAGACGGTCAAACACATGGGTTGCCACTGTCCCCACGAGTCCATCATGTATCCGACAGCGTGCGTGTCAGAGGGGCAGACCGCTTCTCCTGGCCCGGTCCGCTTCGTGGAAAAAATCTTATCTATAGATGAAACAGCCCAAAGACTATTGAAATATTATTGAAAGACTATTGAAAGATTATTGAAATACTATTGAAAGATTATTGAAAGACTATTGAAATATTATTGAAAGGCTATTGAAAGATTATTGAAATACTATTGAAAGACTATTGAAAGATTATTGAAAGACTATTGAAAGATTATTGAAAGATTATTGAAAGATTATTGAACGACTATTGAAAGACTATTGAAATACTATTGAAAGATTATTGAAATACTATTGAAAGACTATTGAAAGACTATTGAAAGATATTTATTGAAAGACTATTGAAAGATTATTGAAAGACTATTGAAAGATATTGAAAGATTATTGAAAGACTATTGAAAGACTATTGAAAGATTATTGAAAGATTATTGAAAGACTATTGAAAGATTATTGAAAGACTATTGAAAGATTATTGAAAGACTATTGAAAGATTATTGAAAGACTATTGAAAGATTATTGAAAGACTATTGAAAGATTATTGAAAGACTATTGAAAGACTATTGAAAGATTATTGAAAGATTATTGAAAGATTATTGAAAGACTATTGAAAGATTATTGAAAGACTATTGAAAGATATTGAAAGATTATTGAAAGACTATTGAAACACTATTGAAAGATTATTGAAAGATTATTGAAAGATTATTGAAAGACTATTGAAAGATTATTGAAAGATTATTGAAAGACTATTGAAAGATTATTGAAAGATTATTGAAAGATTATTGAAAGATTATTGAAAGACTATTGAAAGACTATTGAAAGATTATTGAAAGATTATTGAAAGATTATTGAAAGACTATTGAAAGACTATTGAAAGATTATTGAAAGATTATTGAAAGATTATTGAAAGATTATTGAAAGATTATTGAAAGATTATTGAAAGATTAAAAGACTATTGAAAGATTATTGAAAGATTATTGAAAGATTATTGAAAGACTATTGAAAGATTATTGAAAGATTATTGAAAGATTATTGAAAGATTATTGAAAGATTATTGAAAGACTATTGAAAGATTATTGAAAGATTATTGAAAGATTATTGAAAGATATTGAAAGATTATTGAAAGACTGTTCAGTACAGCAGGACAGATTCTCTCTCCCTAAAGAACCAAACTGGACTCAAAAAACTTTGAAAACCAACTTCTTCTGAACTTGAACAATAAATTCTTGCTGCAATATTAAAATGTGTCAGTTCATAGATGTTAGGAGACAAGAGACGTCTCCAAATGTCTCGACACTCTGGTCCAAGTTTTGAAAAAGGTGTCAGGAAGGTAAAATATTACCAAACCATACCATTTTATTTATAAAGCACTTTAAACAGGAACAAGTCCACACCAAAGTGCTGAACAAACAAACAAACAAACAAACACCAGGCATCACAGACAATGAAGTACAACACGAAAAACATAAAAACATTGCAGATCATAAATAAAACGATCAAATACAAATCAGCTGGTGTTGAAAGCAACAGAACAGTAGTGAATCTTCAAACGGGATTTGAATACTGAGAGGGAGGGGCCTGTTTGATGAGCAGCGGCAACTCATTCCAGAGTCTTGGGCCTGCTACAGAGAACGCCCTGTCAGCAAATATTGTTCATATTGATCCATTACAAGTTGACTAGACAGTATTTTAACTAGAGTTGATGACAAACTGGAGTTGAAATGATCAGCTGTTCCTTTGTTAGATCTAATGCTCCTTTCTTTAATAGACAACTTTTACTTTAATGTGTTTACTGCAGTTAAAATGAAACATTGATTTTTCTTTGTGTTAAATAAAAACTTTCAAAGATATACCCTGATGCATGCTCAATAATCCACGTAGAAAAATCTAAAAAAGCTAAGTCTGGTCCTCTGGACCACAGGAGGCCATCTTTGTGAAAAGAAACCGTCCATCATTAAACAGAGGTGGAGGCCTCCGGGTTCAACTGTCCCCCTCTTACAATGCTGTATTGCTAGTATCACTCAGCCCTCTGTGAATAGCAAACAACCATCAGGGTGCTAACGATCCATCGTTAGGCTGATGGTCCTCCTTGATCATGTGAGCAGCTGGTTTCGGCTGTCATCAGCAAACTGGTTGATCCACTGTGGGAAGGTGCTATTTATACGACTGAGCTGAATACAGCAGCTCAGACTGAAGAAGTCTTTCAGAGGAAAGACGAAACGTTTCTACAAATTTTTTTGTTTTGTTTTTTGAATGTCCTGAGGACCAGACTTAGCTTTTTTAGATTTCAAAGGTAAAATCATTCCTCTTTCTTATTTTGCTTAATGACGTTTAACTCTGCAGGTCATCCCTGAAATTCTGACGCACAGAATCACACGTCCAAGTGTGATTCTGTGTCACAGAGTTAACACAATAAAAAAATGTATTATCTGCAGCATTGTTCATTAAAATGACTCAACACTATTACAGAAAATATACATACAGTACACACACTTAATGATACTGTACACCGTTGCATTAGGTAATACATTCAGCAAGTACTTTTACTTTAATACTTTAAGTATTTTAAAAAGCAAGTACTTACCTGTAATTACTTTTACTTAAGTTAAAACATTAATATAGTACTTCTACTTTTACTAGAGTACATTTTTGTCTTTTAACTAAGTACAGTGTTTGGTACTTTCTCCACCACTGGAGCAGCAGAGCTGAGGTGCAGCTCAGGAAACCCAAACTATTGGACATTTAGAAAAACTCAACAAAACAGAAGTAGATGTAAAAGTTAAAATAAAAGTTTATAAAAGTTTTAGATGTAAAAGTTAAAATAAAAGTTTATAAAAGTTTTAGATGTAAAAGTTAAAATAAAAATTTATAAAAGTTTTAGATATAAAAGTTAAAATAAAAGTTTATAAAAGTTTTAGATGTAAAAGTTAAAATAAAAGTTAATAAAAGTTTTAGATATAAAAGTTAAAATAAAAATTTATAAAAGTTTTAGATATAAAAGTTAAAATAAAAGTTAATAAAAGTTTTAGATGTAAAAGTTAAAATAAAAGTTCATAAAAGTTTTAGATATAAAAGTTAAAATAAAAGTTTATAAAAGTTTTAGATGTAAAAGTTAAAATAAAAGTTAATAAAAGTTTTAGATATAAAAGTTAAAATAAAAGTTAATAAAAGTTTTAGATATAAAAGTTAAAATAAAAGTTAATAAAAGTTTTAGATATAAAAGTTATGAGAAGCTGCTTTAGTACATTTTGTTATAATTTAGAGTGACTTCAAACAGCGAGGTACAGTTTAGTACTTTTTAAATATTTCATGTTGTCATTGTTCCTGCCATGTTCCAGAGAGAGCAGCACATGCCAACGACACGTGTTATCAAACAACACACCTTCTTCTACATTTGCATGATGGACATGATGAAGGTCTGACCTACTGTTTGTGGAGCAGATGTCATCGTAATTAAAAGAGTTCCTCCATCACTGAGTCATCTTCTCTGGTTCATCATCCTGTTGAACATCTACAAAGCTCCTCCAGTCATCAAAGCAAACATGAAGAAGAAGAAGAAGAAGATTTTGATTTTTCACAAAACTTTATGTACATAATACAATACATTTAACATAACAGTGTTAAAAATATGATCAGGACATCAGCAAGCTTAAAATAAAATAAAATATTTACATGAGGAGCTTGTTGTATTGTATTTCTCCCTGATCAGAAATGGTGCATAAAACCTTCTTAAATCCCCACAGTTTCACAAAACTCTCCATGTGTCCAGTGTCTCTGTGGAAGCAAAACTCCAGCGCCAGTCTGGCCTTGATGTTGCACTTCCACAGAGCCACGGCATCAAGTTGAGGTCCAGCCTGCAGTCTGTCCCTGCGAGACAAATAAACAGACATTTTTGCTTCGGCTACCAGAAAGTTTAAAGTTTGGGATTTAAACTTTGTGGCTTTGCTGTAACGTACTCCATTAATAAAAACAGATTTGGTGAAAACTGTGTCAAAGAGGCTAAAGATCTTCGTCATTAGATTAAACAGATCAATCAGTCTATTCTATCTGCCGAGCACAATCTGTAAAAATCTATCTGCCAGTCACTCCCAACCCCTCACTCAGTTCAAACACTCTTGTCAACTGCTTAAATGACATTAAGCACTGGCTCTCTCAAAACTTCCTCCACCTAAACACAGATAAAACTGAATGCATTTTATTTGGTGCACCTGATGACACCAGCAACATCCTTCCCAGTCCCAGTGTTGGTTTTCCCCTCCCCCACTTCAACCCGGTGGTCAGAAATCTTGGAGTGCAGCTTGACTCCAACTTAAAGTTTGATAAACAGATCAGTTCTGTTGTCAAGACCAGCTTCTTTCAGCTCCGTCTGCTCTCCAAAGTCAAGTCATTTCTCAGCCGTGGTGATCTGGAGAAGGCCATCCATGCCTTTGTGACCTCCAGACTTGATTATTGTAATGCTTTGTATGTTGGTATTAATCAATCCTCCATCTCCCGTTTACAGCTTGTACAGAACTCTGCCGCGCGCCTTTTGACCAACACACGAAAATATGAACACATCACTCCTGTCCTCTCTACACTGGCTCCCGGTTCAGTTCAGGATACAGTTCAAGCTGCTGCTGTTTGTTTTCAAAGCTCTGAATGGACTTGCACCTCTGTACATCTCAGAACTTTTGAAAGCCCATCAGCCCGGCAGAGCTTTACGATCTGCCAGTCAACACCTGCTGGAGGTGCCTCGCTCAAGGTACAAACAATGGGGAGACCGGTCATTTTCTGTTGCCGGCCCAAAAGCCTGGAACAGTCTCCCCCTTGAGCTGCGTGCCACCTCTGATCTGACTCCTGCTTCATGGAATATCTTACAAAAAGATCTGAAGCTCTCGGCCCTGACCTCTCTAAATGATTTTCAGAATCTGTTGGAATCCTGGCAAAAACCAATGCAGACATGTTCCTGTTTTTGATTTTGTACATCTACCTTATAATATTCGCTAGTTTTTGCTACTTTTCTTTTGTTTATTGTTCAATGTATTTGTATCATTCATTGCTGTTCATCATTCTTTAGTTTGTAGCAGGTCGCTTTCGTAAATGAGCCCTCGAGGCTCAATGAGATTTACCTGACTAAATAAAGGTTGAATGAATGACTCTGTTTAAAACCAGACTGAAGACCCACTTGTTCAAAAAAGCTTTCAGTGTGTAACTTTTATTACTTTGGTATTTTAGTATGTAGCATTTTTTATTTCCATTGCCTCCTTTTATTGCTGTTGTTTTTTATTCTATTTTCACTGATTTATTGTACCGGTTTTTATATTTTCTGTCCTGTTAAGCACCTTGGTCAATGCAAGGCATTGTAGGAAGGTGCTATACAAATAAAGTTTATTATTATTATTATTATTATTATTATTAAAAACATGAAAAACACTCTCAGACAGACTGCAAAAAGGACACTCGTTTAAAACCTCAGGATTGATGACAGACAAAAATGAGTTTGTTGCAATGGCACCGTGAAGGATCCTCCATTGAAGATCGCCAGTCCGTTTCTTTATTGGAGGTTTGTAAAGAGTCCTCCACTGGGGCCTCTGATTTCCAAGTTTGTTGTCCCACACGCTGACAGCTCTGTTTTGCAGAGTTCTCTTGTTCAGGATCTTAACATAAGTCTTGTAAAGTACTTTTTGACCAGTTCTGCACAAGTTCATCTTTGGGTCTATATTGTTTAGCAGAGGACCACTGTCTTTTGCAAAGTTAGGATCCAGGTTAATGTCTGGGAAAGGGTCCATTGGGTCAGGTGGGCGATTCCCTGTGAACCACTGTTGTAGCAGACATTTCTCTCCAGCTGTCATCTTCTCCTTCACCAAGTTCAGGAAGCACTGCACCAGTCTGACTGACCGGAAACCAAGCAACAAAGTCACCTCTCCTGCGTTGGAGAAAACTGGTCCGGCCGTCTCCACCAAGCGCCTCAGGGTCACCATCCCAGAATCGCACAGTGCCTTTGACAGTCCTGGCACTGTGCTATCACAAACGTCCATTCTCGCTTCACATACTAGTGGTTCCTCTAAGAGCCAATGCAGAGAATTATACACTTTCAATCTGTTTGGTTTAAAAAAGGAAAACACTTTGAAAACACTCTGATAAAACAGGGGCACTTCTTTTATCTTTAAAAGGCTAACATTAGTTAGAAACAGAGCAGCATCTAGCCCCAGCCCGTTCACATGTCTGAGGATGCAGCTGGCCACGTCTCTCCACACAGTGTCAGGAGATCCTGCCAGGTACTTCTGGAGGAACTGCATCCGAAACGTGGCTGTTCTGCTGGCCAGGTGGACAAGGCCCTGTCCCCCTTCTTCTCTTGGTAAGAACAGGACTGACTGTGGCACCCAATGTCGGCCGTCCCAAAAGAAATCGACCATCTCAGATTGTATTTTTACCAACAGGTCTGGAGGTGGGTCTAGAACAGAAAGTTTGTGCCACAGTTGTGATGCAACCAAGTTGTTTAACACCAGTACTCTGCCTCTGTAGGACATTTTTGAGTGTATCCATTTCCATTTTTCCAATTTATTCTTGACTTTTTGCACCACATTGTCCCAGTTTTTCTGTACTGAAGTCTTATTCCCTAAATGGACACCGAGATATTCAAGGCCATCTCTCTTCCACGGGAGGTTTTGAGGCAGAACTGGGAGCCCTTCAGGCCACTCGCCCACGGCGAGGGTTGTGTTCTTTCCCCAGTTTACCCTTGCAGCAGACATGGTTGAAAAACTTTCTGTGATTTCACTTAGTGTGTCGACACCACCTGTGAGAGGGGCCAAAGGGGTCGGGTGCATTGTGGCATGGGTGGTGGCCGAGGGCGGGACCCTGGCGGTCTGATCCTCGGCTACAGAAGCTGGCCATTGGGACATGGAATGTCACCTCTCTGGTGGGGAAGGAGCCTGAGCTAGTGTGTGAGGTTGAGAGGTTCCGGCTAGAAATAGTCGGACTCACCTCAACGCATGGCTCTGGCTCTGGAACCAGTTTCCTTGAGAGGGGTTGGACACTCTTCCACTCTGGAGTTGCCCCTGGTGAGAGGCGCCGAGCAGGAGTGGGCATACTTGTTGCCCCCCATCTTGGTGCCTGTACGTTGGGGTTCACCCCGGTGAACGAGAGGGTAGCCTCCCTTCGCCTACGTGTGGGGGGACGGGCTCTGACTGTTGTTTGTGCCTATGCGCCAAACGGCAGCGCAGATTACCCACCCTTTTTGGAGTCCTTGGAGGGGGTATTGGAGAGTGCGCCTCCTGGGGACTCCCTTGTTCTACTGGGGGACTTCAACGCTCACGTGGGCAATGACAGTGAGACCTGGAGGGGTGTGGTTGGGAGGAACGGCCCCCCTGATCTGAACCCGAGTGGTGTTCTGTTGTTGGACTTCTGTGCTCGTCATGGATTGTCCATAACGAACACCATGTTCAGGCATAAGGGTGTACATATGTGCTCTTGGCACCAGGACACCCTAGGTCGCAGTTCGATGATCGACTTTGTTGTCGTCTCATCTGATCTGCGGCCGCATGTCCTGGACACTCGGGTGAAGAGAGGGGCGGAGCTGTCAACTGACCACTACCTGGTGGTGAGTTGGCTCCGATGGTGGGGGAGGATGCCGGTCAGACCTGGCAGACCCAAACGTATTGTGAGGGTCTGCTGGGAACGTCTGGCAGAGTCTCCCGTAAGACGGAGCTTTAAGTACACTTTACAACAACACTCAACAACAGTACATTTGGGGACGGGGTG
>JBBPBX010085937.1:0-14997 GCA_038048925.1 Garcialebias charrua | reverse complement strand
GTGTGGGTTCCACAGCATGAGACAGCTGAAGAGAGCTGGCTGAAGCGTCAGATGTCGACATATTCAGTTCACGAGGGTCACCAGTGTAAGAGGAGGTGAAGAGACGACACAGGAGACAGGCTGCAGAACTTCACCTTTTAATCAACTCCTACTAAACTGGCGGGAACCCGCCCAACACTGCTTTATACAGGTAGTCCCCGATTTACGAGCGCTCTGATCTGCGAGGTTCCAGACTTACGAGCTGCACATTTTTGGAAAAAACGAAAAAAATACTGAGTTTTCATGTGTTTTTTCACTTCAGTTAGCAAGTTAAGCATATAAACACACGTTTCCGATCATTTTTATGCACTCAAAAGTAGTTTTTAGATGAAAATAGAGTGTTTTTAGGTGCGCTTGCTTCAGTGGAAGGGTTCCCCTCTCCTCTGATAGTTCTCCAACATAAGGATGGGCCTCTTTGACAGTCCTAGTAGTTGTCTGTTCAAGAAGCAGATGAGGGACTCGTGCGTGCCCCTTGTACATAATTTTTTTCCCTGGGGACCTGGAAGATTACCATGTGCTTGTACTGGGTTTTTTACCTCCACATTGCCATCTGATTGCCAGTGGCGTAATAGGTCCCTTGCTCTTTTCCTCCTGCTTCTCAAGTTTTCCAGGGAAATAGGAGATGTGGAGTAATCACACTAGCAGAAGATGCTTATGCTGTCTCTAACTGGTGTTTTCATCTATGTGTCCAGTGGTAACATCAGGACGATGTTTCTACATGTGGCATTTTTCTTCTCAGGCTGTGCTCTCTACATACCTTGTGGAGAGCGGCTGGGAAATGCCTGCCGTATTAAGGCAGATGTTCTCACATGCATTTTGCTGAGCATTTCAAGGGCGTGAATGAATTACGTTCCCATAGCAATTGTGTTGCACCGAGAGACTGAATGAAAGGGAACTGAAAGTTATGCACCATAACTCATGTTCCCTGAAGGAGGGAACGAGGTGCAACACATATGGCCCTTTCAATGCTGAATGCTCGGTGAAGTGCATTTATTAGAGAAAGATGGACGGGGCCTCTGGCGACGCTGACGCCCATGCTGTAAAGGCGTGATTGTATTACTTCAGGTCACCGCGCGGAGGCGCTGATTCCCATAGCAATTGTGTTGCATCTCGTTCCCTCCTTCAGGGAACATGAGTTATGGTGCATAACTTTCAGTTTCTAATTGCTTTATTCAGGGTTTAAGACAACTACAGTCTGACATGCTGAGGTCAAAGTAATGTAATGGAAAAATGTAACGTTCACTTCACATTTCTATTTGATTTGACTCGTTCGATTCTGCTAAGAATCAATAATTATGCCTCCCACTTGAAACGTGTAGCTCCAAGTCAGCCATCATGATTGTATGTTGAGATCAAAGTTTTCCTTTAGGGCAAGGCTGTTTGTAGTTTCTTTTTTCTTTCTTGGATTAAATCCGCTAAAGAAACAGCTCATGTGTGCATCTAACTTTTTATCTAAGTTTCCACGTTGTTTGTTTGTTGTTTGTTTATCTCTTTAATAAGGGACATGTCATGCAATAATTTATGTGTCAGTGTTCTTCGGTCTAAACAAACAAACATAATCAGATTTGCACATACACACTTGCTATTTTTTCATTCAACCTTTACTTATACAGTTTAATCCCATTGAGTCTCGAGGACTATTTGGTTCGTTCAGAAAAAAATTAAAGGCCTAGCATAATGCAGAGTTTTAAACTAAAATTGTCTTAGGAAGAAAAGGGATGGAGGTATGGCTGTTTTGGTGAAACTTTGTAGATGACCTTAAGCAAGCTCAAATGCATATTTTGACATTTTACAAGATCAAAGTCAAAAGTCAACGTCAACTTTATTGTCAAAACTGCAATATGTACAGGACATACACAGGATTGAAATTGCATTCCTCTCTGTCCCTCGGTGCAACAGTAAACATTTAAACACTAAAACACTAAAACATTTAATAAACATAAGCATAAAATGAAATAATAAAAGTGTAATACTGTCCTGAGTTTTTGCATAGTAGTTTTTGCATAGTAGTAGTATGAAAGTATGAAAAGTTACACCAACACTAAAACACTAAACATTTAATAAACATAAGCATAAAATGAAATAACAAAAGTGTAATACTGTCCTGAGTTTTTTGCATAGTAGTATAAAAGTGTAAAAAGTATATCTATAAAATAAAATGAAAGTTCTGGCATTGACATTTGTAATAGAGTGACAAAGCAGCATATGAAGTTTATGTACACAGTATATGTATGAGGTAGTTGATATTGGTATAGAGGTAAAGTGGCATATGCAATAAGGCTAGTAAATATATATATATATATATATATATATATATATATATATCAGCAGTAGTGTAGATATAAAAAGTAGTGTAAATGTAAACAGTAGTAATAAATGTAAACAGTAGTATTGAATGAAAACAGTAGTAATAAATGTAAACAGTGAATGTAAACAGTAGTATGACTATAGGCAGTAATGTAATACAAACATTAGTGCAAATATAAGAAGTAGTGCAAACTGAATGAGCACATGACCGTGAGTTGAGTGAATAACCCGTTTTGATGACACAGAGTCCAGTGTTAAAATCTTTGTGTTGTGTGGTAATGTGTGAAAGTTTTTTGTGTTAAGGCAGTACAAGTGGGAGGGAGGGCAGAGCAGGTAGAGAGTTAAGCATCCTGACTGCCTGATGAACAGAGCTGTCTCTCAGTCTGCTGGTTCGAGCCTGGAGACTCCTCAGTCTCCTCCCTGAAGGCAACAGGCTGAAGCAGCTGTGTAGTGGGTGTGTGGGATCACCTGCCATGCAGAGGGCTTTCCGAGTGAGGCGGTTGCTGTGTAAGTCCTGCAGTGAGGGGAAGGAGGTGCCGACAATCTTCTCAGCTGCTCTCACGATGCGCTGGAGGCTCTTGCGGCAGGATGCAGTACATGCACCAAACCACACTGTGATGCAGCTGATCAGGACACTTTCTATGGCACCCCTGTAGAAGGTGCACAAGATGGGTTAGTGCTCAGAGTTTATATTAACTAAGGATGCCTCTCAGTTACTACCACAACAAATTTGCTGTTGTTGTTCCACCATATTGTTTCACATTATTCACGTTTAGCATATCTTAGATCTTTTAACATATCATTTGGCGTTCGTTTAGCATATATCTTAGATCCTTATTTACTGTTTCTGTTTATGCTTTATAATTTGCTATTTTGGGGTGTAACTGGGACCCTGTGTCCATAATTTTGTTCCATCTCATGTAAAACATGTGATGGTAATGGAAATAAAATTGACTTGAACTTTAAATTTAGCTGAAAAGGTTAGTTAGCTATGACAACTATTTTTCGTTTGTCTGATGCATGCTCAATAATCCACGTAGAAAAATCTAAAAAAGTTAAATCTGGTCCTCAGGACATTCAAAAAACAAAAACAAAAAAAAATAGAAACGTTTCATTGTTCCTCCGAAATACTTCTTCAGTCTGAGGTATTTTTCATTTGATTAACTCAAAAGGGAATCCAGTTTATGCATACATTACTTTCTGATAAATTCTTAAGCATGTGTCCAGTTGTTTATGATATTTCATAGATATTTTGCCAATTTTACCAAAAGACAACCAGGTGACAGTGGGCGTTAATAAAACCCAAGAAAGTCAACTAACAGTATCTTAAAATCAACAAATATGCATCAATGACAGTAACAAAATCAGAAACATTTTTTCAACTGATTGAATGTGTCAGAACATCAAGGTTCAAGTATTTTTTATTGTCATTCGCATCACACGTGGTACATGGAAGGTGGAAAGAAATTTTGTACTCAAGGTCCCAGTTACACTCAAAATAACAAAAATATAAAGTATAAAAAAGAAACAGTGCACAATGGTATAAGATATACACTAAACTATAATAATGTAATATAATATGGTGTATTAAACAGCAGCCTGAACAAGAGTCTGTTGTGAGCAGATGATATGAATACAGCAGCTTAAGGAGCAGCATGGATAACATGGTCCACTTTTTATCATTGATGGCTCAAAGGTATAGGTAATCCTGGAAGATCATAACCTGAAAGTTATGCACCATAACTCATGTTCCCTGAAGGAAGGGAACGAGGTGCAACATAAATGCTATGGGAAATGGCGCCCCGCGCGATTACCTGAAGGAATACAATCACGCCTTTACGGCAGGGGTGTCAGCGTCGCGCCAGAGACCCCGCCCTCTGGGTATTTAAGGCGCTGACGCCCATCCATCATTCTCCAAAATGCACTTCACCGAGCTTTCAGCATTGAAAGGGCCAGGTATATTGCACCTCATTCCCTTCCTTCAGGGAACATGAGTTATGGTGCATAACTTTCAGTTCCCTTATCAGTCATGTCACTCGGTGCAACATAAATGCTATGGGAACGTAATTCAATCACGCCCTTGAAATGCTCAGTAAAATGCATGCTAGTGTGAACGTCCGCCTTTATTCAGCAGGCATCCCAAGGCTGCTTTCTACTGTGTGTTAGAAAGGACAGCCTGAGTGACATCACACGCAGTAACATCCAAACTGTAATGCTTTGCAAACGTGTTCATTGAGCTCCAGTTCGCAGCAGCACAGATGTCTGCAACTGGTACACCCTTGAACAGTGACCACGAGGTGGCCAAGCCCCGAGTGGAGTGGGCACGCACTCCAGAGGGCACCTGTTGACCTTTGCTACTGTACGCCCTTTTTATGGCCTCAGTCACCCAGTGTGAGAGGTGCTGCTTTGATAGGGCCTTTCCTGTAGCTGGTGCAGCAAAGCACACAAACAGTTGATTTGTTTTTCTCCATTCAGCTGTTCTCTGCATGTAAGCGCTTAAAGCTCTCACAGGGCAGAGAGCCTTCAGCCTTTCCTGTTCCTGAGTGAGGACAGGAGCAGGTGGAAAAGAAGAGAGATCAAAGTCCAGACTTCTGGGGTTCAAAGTCAAGACCTTGGCAGTATATGCAGCATTAGGCCTTAGGGTGACATTTGACCCGTCAGGGACAAACCTGGTACACATTGGGTGTATGGACAAAGCATGGAGGTCACCCACACGTTTCGCCGAGCACAGAGCCAGAAGAAGAGCGGTCTTATAAGATAACAAATCTATCTTAATCTCGCTCAGTGGTTCGAATTGGGGATCACAGAGAGCCCCCAAGACCATACTAAGATCCCATCCAGGGGTCAATATCCTGCTGGGGGGGTCTCTTCCTTAGCACGCCCTTCATAAATCTTATTATGAGCGGGTGCACGCCAGGCGTCCTGCTTCCCTAGCCCTCGTGACAGGCCGAAATTGGTGATAAGAACACCTTAATCGTTGAGAAATAATGACCTTTCTCCAGCAGGTCCTAAAGAAAGGTGAGGAGCTGGGCCAAGTCACATGAATAAGAAATAATATTTCTTTCTGTGCGCCAAGCTTCAAAAATATGCCATTTCCGGGCGTAGAGAGACTGTGTTGACGTAGCTCGTGCGTTTTGAATGGTATCTACCACGTTCTCGGGCAGGCCTGAGGCCACCAGCTTGTTCCTCTCCGCCACCAAGCTGAAATTTTCCACAGTTCTCAGCCTAAGTGGCGAAACTGTTCCTCCTGGTGACGTGGAGGGTCCATGAAGAGGAGCAGGTGGTGGAACCAGCTCTCCCTCAAGGGCTCTTATTTCTAAGGTCCCTTGAAGGCCAACCACGTTAGAGAGAGGACCTTCCTGCAGATGTACTACCATACTACTCTGATCGAGAGTGTTTGGAGGCAGAGGCAATCTGCTGTCATTATTAGACAAAAGCGGAACAGAATGTCGGTTTTTCCTCTTTTTGTTGGGGGTCATGGATCGGAGGGGCTGCAAGTTTTGTATACAAGCAGATCTCCTGGCTCCAGCCCGTTTCCTGGTTGGGTCTGGTTTACTGGTCTCCAGCCCCATCAGAGCCCTGGAGCCCGACGAACCACTGGGGGGGCTGTGTTTTACCCGGTGGAGGGGTGTTGTTTAAGAGCAGAACTGAGTCAGCACAGTGAGCGCGGCCACATGCTGCAGGATCACTGCTTGAGCATGGCGTGTCGCCCATTGAGGAAAAGGGGACAGCTTCAGCATGAGAATGTGGAGCTGTTCGAGATGGTCCTTTGTGTTGAGCCGATCTTGGATTGGTTGGTGACAGAGAGTTCAGTCCTCTTCGATTAAAGGAAAGAGGAGTCTGATTTAGCCCTGGTGCCATTTCTGTTCTGCACTGAGTGTTTACACACGTACAGTTTAATCACAACTGCCTTTGTGAACGTGTGATACTGGTGTTGGCCTGCGGGCTTCTGCCGTGGCCCCCCCCCCGTCCCTTACTGGCATCCGTTGAATAGGTGGCCAGGAAGGTGGGTCGTCAGATTCTGTCGGCGCGCACCCCTGGAGCGCGGACGTGTCACGGGTTTGTTTGATTTGTGTATTCCCGGCCCCGTGGTTTACAACGGAGCGGGGGCTGGAGCATGTGACCCCCCCTCACCTGTCTCTGTGAGGAGTGTCGGGCCTGCTTGCAGGTGCCTCTGGGCCAGTCTGTTGCACACAGACGCGAGGCACCCTGCTGGGGTTTATTGATTAGGCTAACACCCCGTGAGCCGCAAGGGAGGGGGGGTAATGGTCCCCGCCCTTTATATCGGCTGGAAGAACAGAAGGGGCCGTGCTGCTGATGTCACTGTTTTTTTTTTTTTTGTGAGTCAAGAAAACAGAGAGGGGCTGTTTTTTTAGCTTTATTCATGCTTATGTGTAATGACATATTTGACTTTGTCACTCACAGCAGAAAGAACATGATTCGTGTCTAAAACAAAGTCACCAGCTTTTTGTACCGAGCTACAAACAAAGTTTGGACGTGAAAAGGTCATTTCCCGTACCGCGTGGGCAGGTGATCCTGTAAAGTCAAGGAGCGGGCCTGGTTCATCAGGCACGCTTCTGTCTGGTGTCCCGATTTGCCGAGGAAGCCCTGTGTCGGACCGCCTTGCGGAACAAATCTGTTTTTACTCCAGGCGTGTTCGGTCCGAGGTGGGCCCGGCGGTGGTCTCTGCCGGTGCTCGGCCTCGTATGCCGTCCGCCTTTGCGGTGGGGCACGTGTGGCTGAGTGGTGTCGAGGCTGCACGAGTCTGCCCCCAGCTGACTCCTTGGGGGGGTGCGAAGGCTCTCTTGGGGATGCCCACCCGGAGAGCTTCAGCCTGTTTGCGCCTCTGGTCCAGCCTGGTCTGAATTCGATCCAGAGCTTTTCCAAAAAGTCCCGTCGGTTCTATCGAATGGTGGAGAAAATGAATCTTTTGTCCCTCCGGGAGGTCAGTTAGGGTCATCCACAGATGGCGTATTGCGATGACCACCTCAGCCATGCCTCTGCCTTGTGCAACAGCTGTTGTCCCCATCATGCAGAGCACAAAGTCTGTTGCCCTACGAGCTTCATCCAGCAGGTCAGCGGCAGCTTGCTTGTCAGTCGTTACCTGGAGCTCCTGCAGTTTTTCAGCCAGGTACGCTTGCATCATGGCGGACGCGTTCATTGCGCGCGCCGCAAGGCCCTGAGCTCTGTAGCATTTCTCGAGCAGAGAAGCCGAAGCTCGACAGGCTTTGCTGGGGAGAGTTGGTTTTGACCCGGATGACTTGGGAGCCAGATGAGATGCCAGTGTGTCCTCAATTTGAGGCACATTGGCTATTCCCGCTTTATCCAACCCATCCACGTCGAGGAACTGCTAGAGAGGCATCAACATGGGAGCTCTGGGCTGAGACCAGGTGCGAGTCAGTTCTGTGAGGAAGTCCGGAAAGACGGGCATCCTTTGCCTCGTGGCGGCCTGCTGCTTTGAATAAAAATAGTTTCTTGCCAACCTTGTGACCTGTTGACGAGGTAAGTCCGCTGCTCTGTGACACAAGTTGAACAGAGCAGGGATGGAAAAGTCAGTCTCCGGGAGCACAGGCGCCGGGGTGCGGGAGAGGTCTTTTCCCTGTTCCTTGTATTCAACGTCGGCGTCATCCGCAGAAAATTCACCTGAGGCTGAAATCGAGATCTCGTCCTCGTTCATCGTGCCTCGAGTGTCGAATTTGACTGTTAAGTCCACCATGGGAGCCAGCACATCTGGCTGTCGCCCCATTCGACTCGGGTGCTGTCATCCAGAGCCATGCTCTCGAGCTCCGGCGTGGGAGTGAGAGGCTCAGTAGTGTCCGGGTCTGCTGGCGCCGCAGCAGCGCCCATGGCCTTGGCGACAAAGTCCGCCCGGTGCCTCCTCACCGCCTCCAGCATCTGGCTGCAGTGTGGGCAAGAGTCGGGCGCGTCCAGCGCCATCTTCGCGTGCAACATCCCTAAGCAGACGGGACAGGCCTCGTGGGTGTCCGTCGTTGAGAGGGAAAAACCGGAGCCGCTAGGGCAGGCACGCGAGGTTGGGCTCGCCGTCTTGCTGGTCTTTTTCGGAATTCTTGTCTTTCGCTTCCCTTTCTCCGGAGGCATGTCCGAGATAAGACGAGTGAGTCCTTCCAAAATCTTTTTTTTTTAGACGTCTCCTCCGTCGCGTCGCTTTCGCTGGCTAGCCCGCTACGAATTAGCAAGGGTAGCGGTGTGACGCAGCTAGCGCCGTCGAGCAAAGCAGTCTGCGGAGAGAGGAGAAGAAAAAACTTTGGGGTTAAGGAAAAATGTGCCGGACTAGCTTTCGCTAGCCCAGCAGAATGCAGGAATAATTCTCTGTACACCCTGTGTAGGGAGCAAGCTCACCTCTGGTCGAGCGATGAAGCAACAGAGAAGTCCCATGAAGAGAGAGAGAGAGTTCAGGTTTAAGCGAGGTGAAGGACAATAAGAGAATGATGGATGGGCGTCAGCGCCTTAAATACCCAGAGGGCGGGGTCTCTGGCGCGACGCTGACGCCCCTGCCGTAAAGGCGTGATTGTATTCCTTCAGGTAATCACGCAGGGTGCAATTTCCCATAGCATTTATGTTGCACCGAGTGACATGACTGATAAGGGAACACAATACGAGTGACATGACTGATAAGGGAACAAAATACAGGCATACTTCTTGACTCCACAAAGGAGTTATGTTTTCTGCTCTGCTACTATCATAAAGTGAGAAAAAAATCATATTTTTTAAAACACATGACACACAAAATAACATTCCTTCACAAATGGTATACTTTAGGAATCTCTCCATGACAGGAAGATAAGTGCATGGGGTAAACACTGCTGTGCTGCCATTTGATTGATGTGTTATCTCCATCTTTTCTAAAGCTTTTTATTTGACAATAATAATTTCTGTTCAAACAGGATGTTAAATATTTAAAATCATGTTCACAGGAGAGTTTGGGTTTTGATTATATTTCTTTGTCCTGGAGTTGTTGCATGCTTCTAAGTTTAATTAGACGTGCAAAATAAAAAGAGTTTTGCCTTTGCATTTTGTGATTTTACATAAAGTCCACCAAGTACACAAATGTAACACAAATGTAGAAAAAAATATATACATGTATATTGCTGCTCTTCTGACAGCTATATCAGTATCAGAAAATGAACTATATTGAACTGTATGCATTTTAATTAGAGAACAGTTACATAAATTGACTTTTTTGCTCTTGTTGCATCATTAAATTATGAAAATGAAGGGGGCATTTAGAGGAAGACAGAAATATGTGTGAAACATATCCCCTTGTGTTTTTTGGCCCATTGAACTATTGCCACAGTACTTAATTTTATTGAAATAATACAAATAAAGAACACTAACAAGATGCTGCAGTGGGCTACAGCTGCTGTGACACTTTTTGGCCCAGAGGCTTGAGTGAGAATTAGGTTCCAGTTAGAGTAATATGTCATCCAACAAATCAAACTGAGCACTTATCTGGGTTGTTTGTCTCCTAAAAGAACCAAGGAGGGCATGCCATTAACTTTACTGGCCCCAAAATATAGTTCCTTCTTCAACGTCATTATAAATCCTTTTAAAATGATTGTGGTCGTTGGACGCAGAACAAACATTAATGTAGAATTTAATGTAGTATGATTTGTGTGGTCATTATTAAAATAAGATTATAAAAGTAATGGTTACAAGAAATGATGGAAGAGCCAGAAGTAGTCTCTTTCTAACTCATTTCCCACTCATTCTACTTCATGATAAATGATTCTGTTGTAATTTAGAGAATGCAGTAAAAAGAATACTTACAGTTAAAGTACCCTGAAGAAAGGCCTGCTGCCTTGCCAATTTGTTGGGGAGGACTCTCAACTTCTACCTCAGAAAGATTAAAACCAAAGTATATGCTCATTAATCCAGGTATAAATCCAACAATGTTTAGTCAGGTCATCTGGACAGTTTATTTTGTTGCTGAGCTGCAGTGCTGGGCAGCGCTAATGCAAAAATTAGTTCCGCTATTTCTAAAGCCCTTATTAATTTATTTAGGTCCGCAATTTCAAAAGTGCTTATGTCTTAGCAAAGCTAGCGGAAGCTAATGCTAACGCACTAACGTGCAAATGGCGAACTACTTTTTTTAATCCAGCAGATTTGACCATTTCGTGAAACGGTTAAGCTCAGAAAAACCTTGTGCTATAAAGTCAGCTAAGAAATATATTTTTTCTCAGCAAAGAAATAATTGTTTTTACCGTGTTTTCTTGTAAAGTCCTTCGCTTCTGTGGCCGGTCGCCATTTTGNTTTTTTCTCAGCAAAGAAATAATTGTTTTTACCGTGTTTTCTTGTAAAGTCCTTCTTGCTTCTGTGGCCGTCGCCATTTTGAACAGGGCAAATGGCGAACTACTTTTTTAAATCCAGCAGATTTGACCATTTCGTGAAACGGTTAAGCTCAGAAAAACCTTGTGCTATAAAGTCAGCTAAGAAATATATTTTTTCTCAGCAAAGAAATAATTGTTTTTACCGTGTTTTCTTGTAAAGTCCTTTGCTTCTGTGGCCGTCGCCATTTTGAACAGGGCAAATGAGGCGCTGACGCGTCGCGTAGGCCGCTGAGAAACATCCATAAGTTCACCCTCCATGTTAAAAACTCTTCGTCTGACTCTTCGAAAACAAGCAATAAGGCTGCAGAGTAACACACTGGCTGCTAACTGCTATAGAGAGAGCGCTCTCTCTAGCCCCCCTTAGGGCGGGGACCGCTTTTTTCACGGACCACATCCGGCGCTGACAGGATATGGTCCGTGAGCAGTCGTCCGGTTGATTTAAGAGCCCGTAAATAAGTTTTTTCGTTTTTACTGATAGATAATTAGTTATTAGCGGTACTGCATTTTAAATAAAAATAGCGCAAATCCGCTTATGAATTATAAAAGTTAGTCAATCCGCTATAGCGCTAACAAATTGTTTAGGTCCGCTATTAGCGGATTAGCGCTCCCCAGCGGTCTGGTGCCCAACACTGTTGAGATGTTTCGTCCTTCGTCTGAAGGACTTCTTCAGTCTGAGGAGCCCACCAAAACAAACTGAAGACCAAAAACAGCTCACTTCCAGAGTGGGAAAAAACAGTTTGCTGGTGATAAGACAGCCTCCGGGGCTCACCCTCACCTCTGTCCGAAAGGTTAAGCTCATCATCTGTTAAAACAACTTACGGTAGTTACAGACATTTTGTGCTTGCTAATGTCAATTAGATGGAAAATTGTGGTGATTTTTTTTTTTATGGTGGTGTTTGGGAATTTTTTGTCAAAGTTTATGGATGTTTTTAACTACTATGTTTGGGTTGGTAGAAAGCTGGATGAGGAGCCGAGTGAGGCTGTAGCATGCAGCTGGCTCTAAGGACACCTCCTGCCCTCTGTGAACTCAGCTGAACATCTGAACTTGCAAGTAAATGCTGGTTAAAAATCTTCTCCTGCTGTCCAGTGTGGTTCTTTTAGAGTAAGTAAGATAAAGCGAGAATATTTCTATGCAACAGGTGGACTCAAGAATTTACCAAGAAAACTGTCTTGTGGGGATTTATCATGCTACAGCAGGTCACACGGTCAACAAAGTACAAGAAAGTCTTCAGAACTTGTGGCCTGAATCAAAACAAAGCAGGAAGTTTAAGTAACCTTGATGACTTGTGATTTGTGAAGATTTGGACCCACAAGTCAGTCAGCTCCCAGGAAGTACCCGTGACCAGAGTTCACAAACCCCAGAACCAAACACTGAAGAGGAGCCTCACAACCCATGGCTGCATCATTCAATGTTCAGTGGTGGTTCAATGGTCACAATGTGGTAAATTTATGTTTCTGTAGTCAAAATGGGGCTACTGTTCTTAATCTTAATGTTACCTTGCAAGTAATCATACCTTTTCAACCACAAATATGAAATGTTCTTTCCAATCAGTAAAATACAAAATGTTTAATCCACATAAGCCATGTTGAATTGAGTTAACTATAAAAGTTAATCAATTGTAGATGATTACTTTCTTAGTGTTTTGTTCAAATTTGTCATTGGGTTCATAAGATATTTGGTACCATTTCATTTAAGGCTCCCCTTATAGATGGCTAATAGATAGCTTATAGAAATGTTATTAATTCCTCTACACACACTTTATACATCATTAATAATTGTTTATTATGTGTTAATTAAGGGTGACAAAGAGACACAATTGATCAGTTTTAAACTTTCTTGCCAAATAATGAGCCAAATCTGCCACCTATATATTTCATCTAGATTTGCTATATAAAACATTTCAGACTAAGTTACTAACTTGTGAGCACAATTATTATTTATAAACCTATATTTTTAGGATCCAATATAGATATTTACAGTATAATGCAGTGATAAATTACAATATTATATACTAAAAATAGGTTTACAAATGCTTATTGTGCTTATTAGATAGTAACTTAGTCTGGAATGTTTAATATAACATTGACATATACAGGTGAACTGATTTGGCTCACTATTTGGCAAGAAACTGGTCAGCCTTGTCTCTTTCTCACCCTTAATGAATGCATTGTAAACAATCATTAATGATTTATAAAGTGTTTATAGAGGAATTCTAGAGGAAAAATGCTGGGGTGATCGTGCCTTTTCTGTGGCCACACCTCGACTCTGGAATAAGCTCCCGCTTGATCTACGTCAGACTACTGAACTTGGCCCTTTTAAATCGAACCTTAAGACTTTTTTTTATTCCAACAGGCTTTTAGTAATTAAATATGTGGTGACATTTCTGGTTTTCTTTTTGCTATACGTTGTGTTTTTCTTGCTTTTTAACCTGTTGTCATTTTAAGTACGGTACTGTTTTTTGTTAAGCACTTTGGTCACCATAACCATGGTTGTATAAAGTGCTATAGAAATAAATAAATGAAATGAATTACAAAGTAATAACGTATCTATAAACTATTTATTAGCATCTATAAGGGGAGCCTTGTTGTAAAGTAGTACCAATATTTTGCTAACGGATGGATGGAGCGGCTGTAATGAGTTTTCTCCGCAGGGTGTCTGGACTCTCCCTTAGAGATAGGGTGAGAAGCTCGGTCATCCGGGAGGGACTCGGAGTAGAGCCGCTGCTTCTCCACATCGAGAGGAGCCAGTTGAGGTGGCTCGGGCATCTGGTTAGGATGCCTCCTGGACGCCTCCCTGGTGAGGTGTTCCGGGCATGTCCCACCGGGAGGAGACCCAGAGGAAGACCCAGGACACGCTGGAGGGACTATGTTTCTCGGCTGGCCTGGGAACGCCTTGGGATTCCCCCAGAGGAGCTGCTCCAATGTGGCAGGGGAGAGGGAAGTCTGGGCCTCCCTACTTAGGCTGCTACCCCCGCGACCCGACCCCGGATAAGCGGACGAAAATGGATGGATGGATGGAGTTAACTATGACATTTAACAATTATCATGTGAGATTGTGTGATGAACTTTGTGAGTGAGTGCATGAGTAAGTTATCGTAGTTAGTTGGTTTGTTAGTACAGCAGGAGTCGATGGAGGGTGTTTGTTTGTTGTTGTTGTTGTTAGCTGTTGGATTAAAATGTAACCAGTTCAATAAAGGAAGTGTAAACAAAAAGGACAATTTTTATCACTATGTATGTTTTTCAGCAGAGCGTTTACTTGACGCCATTTACCTGATGATGGGTTGGAGTTACGGTAAGTACATTTAAGGCTTTATTTATTAGATTATGTAAGTGTAGGCAATAAATTAGAACACTTAGGGACTTTAAAGTTCAATTTGATTGTTTTTACCTTATGTTTATAATTGATCGTGTTTGTTTTAAATGTTCACACATATTGAAAATGTTTGTGTACCGCTCACATTATGATAGATTTAAAAGGTAAAAGCATGCAAAATGGCAGTAGTTCTTTACTCTTGCAAACAAACTGCTGCATGAATCCATCAGAGTCTAAATGATAATGTTGCTGATTGACAGAATTATGAAGAGGGAGGCTCACCTTCTCCAAACCGAAAGGAAAGAACAGGGAAGCTTTTCTCATTGTGCCTCCCTGAGCTGTCAAGATTATTTATGAGAGTAAATACTGCTTCCTCTGCCTAGTAATTACTTTAAGAGTGCACTTCAATTAGAGTAGCTAATTAGTGTTTATCGTGTTTATGTTTTTCCTCCCCTCTCTCTGTTGCTCTTGCTCTCTTTAAAGGTTTGTGTTTCTCCAGCTGTGGCTGTGCTTTTGCTGTCATCTTTCGCATCTGCTGCTGAAAACTCTGCCCATGCAATTCTTCCACATTGTTTAATTAAATGATGGAGCACAATCTAATATTCAAATGAGTATGCTTTGAAATGAGGGAGTTTAGTAATATTAGCTACAGCTGGAATCAATCTTCTGCTTCACTTTAAAAGGGAAAAAAACTATTAAAATAGGATTTGACTATGAATGCACTCACTGACAACATTGTGTTCCTAATCACTTAGTTTTACTGTACAACGTTATCTTATTATGCATTTCGCACAATCCTTTATTTTATTTGACTAAATATGATGTATTTGTATTTTAGCAATAATTTAGCTAATATGTCATTGTAAGTCCCATATTTTTCTGTTTCTCTTGTATGTAAATGTCTAGCAGAGATGACAGAGATTTTTGGTTACATTATTTAATGGCATTTGTCAGAGTGAAAAAAATCTCTGGGAGAAGTGCACTAATTTT
>JBBPBX010085934.1:0-14998 GCA_038048925.1 Garcialebias charrua | reverse complement strand
AAAGCAAGATGTTTGATGGATAGATGGATGATATTTGATGGATGGATACATGGATGGATGGATGGATGTTTGATGGATGGATGGATGGATGCATGCATGGATGGATAAAAGGTGGACATCAGTCAGTAAAGACTCCATCTGTCTGCGTTCAGCAAGGCTGGATGTTTGATGGATGGATGGATGTATGGATGGATGTTTGATAGATGGATGTATGTATGGATGGATAAAGCATGGACCTCAGTCAGTAAAGAATCCATCTGTCTGGTTTCAAGAAGGCCGGATGTTTGATAGATGGATGGATAGATAGATGGATGGATGTTTGATAGATGAATGATGGATGGATGTTTGATGGATGGATGGATGGATGTTTGATGGATGGATGGATAAAGTGTGGACCTCAGTCAATAAAGAATCCATATGTCTGGGTTCAGGAAGGCAGGATGTTTGATGATGGATGGATGATGTTTGATGGATGGATGCATGGATGGATGGATGGATGTGTGGATGTTTGATGGATGGATGGATGAATGGATGGATAAAGCATGGACCTCAGTCAGTAAAGAATCCATCTGTCTGGGTTCAGCAAGGCAGGATGTTTGATGGATGGATGGATGTTTGATGGATGGATAGATGTTTGATGGATGGATGGATGGATGTTTGATGGATGTTTGAGATGTTTGATGGATAGATGGATGGATGGATGTTTGATGCATGGATGTATGGATGGATGGATGTTTGATGGATGGATGGATGGATGGATAAAGTGTGGACCTCAGTCAGTAAATCCATCTGTCTGGGTTCAGGAAGGTAGGATGTTTGATGGATAGATGTATGGATGTTTGATGGATGGACGTTTGATGGATGGATGGATGTTTGATAGATGGATGGATAAAGCGTGGACCTCAGTCAGTAAAGAATCCATATGTCTGGGTTAAGGAAGGCAGGATGTTTGATGGATGATGGATGTTTGATGGATAGATGTTTGATAGATGGATGGATGCATGGATGGTTGGATAAAGCGTGGACCTCAGTCAGTAAAGAATCCATCTGTCTGGGTTCAGCAAGGCAGGATGTTTGATGGATGGATGTTTGATGATGGATAGATGGATGTTTGATGGATGGATGGGTGGATGTATGGATAAAGCGTGGACCTCAGTCAGTAAAGAATCCATCTGTCTGGTTCAGGAAGGCAGGATGTTTGATGGATGGATGGATGTATGGATGTTTTATGGATGGAACATGGCCCACTCGGACTCAATGTCCCCCGCCTCCCTCGGAACGTGTTCAAAGCTCTCCCGGAGGTGGGAGTTAAAGCTCCGTCTTACGGGAGACTCTGCCAGACGTTCCCAGCAGACCCTCACAATACGTTTGGGTCTGCCAGGTCTGACCGGCATCCTCCCCCACCATCGGAGCCAACTCACCACCAGGTAGTGGTCAGTTGACAGCTCCGCCCCTCTCTTCACCCGAGTGTCCAAGACATGCGGCCGCAGATCAGATGAGACGACAACAAAGTCGATCATCGAACTGCGACCTAGGGTGTCCTGGTGCCAAGAGCACATATGGACACCCTTATGCTTAAACATGGTGTTCGTTATGGACAATCCATGACGAGCACAGAAGTCCAATAACAGAACACCACTCTGGTTCAGATCAGGGGGGCCGTTCCTCCCAACCACACCCCTCCAGGTCTCACTGTCATTGCCCACGTGAGCGTTGAAGTCCCCCAGTAGAACAAGGGAGTCCCCAGGAGGCGCACTCTCCAATACCCCCTCCAAGGACTCCAAAAAGGGTGGGTAGTCTGAGCTGCCGTTTGGTGCATAGGCACAAACAACAGTCAGAGCCCGTCCCCCCACACGTAGGCGAAGGGAGGCTACCCTCTCGTTCACCGGGGTGAACCCCAACGTACAGGCACCAAGATGGGGGGCAACCAGTATGCCCACTCCTGCTCGGCGCCTCTCACCAGGGGCAACTCCAGAGTGGAAGAGTGTCCAACCCCTCTCAAGGAAACTGGTTCCAGAGCCAGAGCCATGCGTTGAGGTGAGTCCGACTATTTCTAGTCGGAACCTCTCAACCTCACACACTAGCTCAGGCTCCTTCCCCACCAGAGAGGTGACATTCCATGTCCCAATGGCCAGCTTCTGTAGCCGAGGATCAGACCGCCAGGGTCCCCGCCCTCGGCCACCACCCATCCCACATTGCACCCGACCCCTTTGGCCCCTCCCACAGGTGGTGAGCCCATGGGAAGGGGGACCCACGTCTCCTCTTCGGGCTGTGCCCGGCCGGGCTCCATGGGTAAAAGCCCGGCCACCAGGCGCTCGCCAGCGTGCCCCACCTCCGGGCCTGGCTCCAGAGTGGGGCCCCGGTGACCCGCGTCCGGGCGAGGGAAAACTTAGTCCATTTATTTCACTCATCATAAGGGGTTTTTGGGCTGCACTTTGTCTGGTCCCTCACCTAGGACCTGTCTGCCTTGGGTGACCCTACTAGGGGCATGAAGCCCCTGACAGCATAGCTCCTAGGATCATTGGGACACTCAAACCCCTCCACCACGGTAAGGTGGCAGCCCAGGGAGGGCCCCTCAAGAAGCTGAAATTTAAACAAATCTTTTATTTTTATTTCTTCAGGTTAACATTGCTAAATAAAGACTGAGTAGTTTATGGTGAACAAAAAATAATAACTCATGTATTTTGTCAGGTTTGTACGGAGGTTGAGGAACAAATGTTGTCTTAAAGTAAAAAAAAAAATTTGGCTTCAAGATTTATTTTTTTATTCTGTTTCTCATCAACTCAATTAATCTGTCCTGTTTTCCTCTTCTGCCTTGGCAGAGGTTCGTCCCCCCCTCTTTAATATTCCCCTTTCCACAGCATCCCCCCATCTTCACTTCAGATCCGTTCTCTTCCTTCCCCCTCCTCAGTTCTCCTCTCGGCCTCTTTTATCTCTTCTCTCCCCTCTTCTGTTCTCACTAAAGTAAAACGAGCCGAAATCAAGCTACAGATGTAATCTCACTTCACAAGCTTCACAGCGGATTTGATAATTTACATTTCACCATCCAGTCAAACTTCTGCACTCTGCTGAAGCTGAAGGGAGGACAAATCAGCCCCTAAGACAACTGGAGAAATTGCATTTCCTGTGAAAATGCAGTATGAATGCTTATTGTTTAAAAAGTTGCTGAAAAACTGCTGAAATTGGCTTAAAAATGCTGAATAGTAGCTGAAATGAAAGAACAAGACTTACTTAGCAGAATAAATCAGACAGAAGACATATTTGCTGAATTAGGCAGCACAAAAATTAGGAAATTAGCTTTTAAATAAGCTGAAATTAGCAACAACAAAAAGGCTGAAAAGTGAAAAGGCAGAAAGAAGCTTAAATTACCAGAATGAAGCAGCTGAAATTAGCTTAAAAAAATATGTGAAATTAGTTGAAACGGCTAAAACTAGCACAAAACAGCTAAGGAGTAACTGAAATTGCAGAAAAAGCTGAATCTTGCAGAAATAAGCTGAAAGGAGCATAACAAGTTGAAATTAGCAGCAAGAAGTTAGAAGAAGCGCAAAAAATACATTAGTTAGCAGAAAGAATCTGAAAGGAGCACAAAACAGCTAAAAAAAACAGCTAAAATTTGCTGAAAATAGCTGAAAAACAGTTTAAGTTTGCAGCAGGAAGCTGAAAGAAGCTGAAGCAGAATAAAATGTGAAAGGAATAGTAAAAGGTTGTAAACACATCTAAAGCTCTGAAGGATGTAAAATGAGTTCAATTAATTTTCTATGAAGAGGGGGGAAAATGGCAGAAAAGGCTAAATATTTCAAAAAGCTAATGTTGCACCAATACTAAAAGTCATATTAAGATTGTCCTGAAAGAGCCAAACGTTTTGATTTATGATTTGATGAAATAGCTTAAAAACTGCAGAACGAGAAAGATGCAGAAAAATATACGGAAGAAAAATGGATCACAATAGAGTGAATGCTTCATAAACATTCACACAATAATGAAAGACCTTCAGCAGGGAGACTGTGGACGACCTGCGCTGAAGACCTATCAGCTCAACTTTACCTTGTTGCTGTAGGTCCAATCAATATCCAGTTGTTGGTGGTTGTTTTTTTGTTGCGCTTCTTCCCTCTCTGTCTTTGCTGCGCTGCAGCTCTGATTCGTCCATTAGTCACTGCGAACAGTACAGTTCATCATCGGCCAACGAGCCTTCGCCTCCGCCTCTGAAACTGATCCATCACTGCTGTTCGTCGCCTCAACAGTTAGAACCAGATCGGAGGCAAAAACATGAGATTAATAGCAGCAACAAGAAGGGGACGTAGAAGAAGGTGGTCGTTAAAAACATGTTTTTGTGCGACGGGAAACACGATGAAGAGACAGAAAACTGTTGTCAAGGACGACTGCAAGACTGAATCACTTCATTTTGGGATTTCTGGATGTGGAAAGACATTGACTGAAATCAGCTGAGTGTTAAAGGTTGGCGAAGTCCTCTGTTCCTCAAGAGGTGCTGCAGATGTTTGAGGTGCCAGAGTCACTTGTAAGGTGTCTTGGTCCCTGTAGAACCAAAGCAAGACCTGTATCCAAATCATAAGAACAAAGTCAAGCTCTTTCCTGGTGCGGGTTTGACTCTTCTTGTGTCTGATCTTTGTGGTCCTCGTAGACAGGATTTTAAGGTGCGGTCGTGGGTCCCGGCTTTGTTTTTTGCAGACTATCTGTTGTCGTTGGTGTCTTCATGTCACAACCTTTAAAATGCCCAGGAGCAGTTCACAGTGTGAAGGGGTGTTGTTCTCACCTGGAAAAAGGCAGAATGACCCCCTCATGTTGGGATTGAGTCTGTGCTTTAAACCGAAAAGGTCAAGTGTCTTGGATTCACGACTGACGGTAGGACAGAGCTGGAGATGAATCAACAAGTACCAGCAGGGCTCAAGGCTGACAAGAAAGAAATAAAAAAGGTCTGTCTGAAAAAAATCAACAATTGTGGCTTATCTGAATCTGACTCTCCCGGTTGGCCTCGAAGCAGGCGACCTATCAAATTTCTCCTGGGATATGTAGCAGGTGTGTTTAAACTTTGTAAAATGTATAAATTTTCAGCTTATAGCATATCGACAAAATGAAATAACCTTTTGGCTTGTTTGTTAGCAAAATATCTCATGATCCACTTGATTGATTTTACTCAAACTCTCAGGAAGCAATCCTTAGATATACATCTAGTGCTGACTGTTTCTTGGTGTCATTATGATTCAACATGGAATTCAACAAACCAGCCACTAGGGAGCACAAGCCAGTGTATCTCTTGTGCCGGTCCCAAGCCCGGGTATATGGTGAGGGTTGTGGCAGGAAGGGCATCCGATGTAAAACACTTTTGCCAAAACCATAATGCGAGTTCATCAAAGTGAAACCATACCGGATCGGTCGAGGCCCGGGTTAACAACAACCGCCACTGGTGCTGTTGACAAACAGGGTGCCGGCGGAAATTGTGCTACTGTTAGTCGAAGACCCCGAGGAGGGAAACGTGTCAGGAGACAGAGGGAGAAGAGGAAAGTGAAGAATGTAGGACTGAGGGTTGCAACTCTAAATGTGGGGACAATGACAGGCAAAGGTAGAGAGCTGGCTGACATGATGCAGAGAAGAAAGGTAGATGTTTTATGTGTCCAAGAGACCAAGTGGAAGGGCAGCAAGGCTCGCAGCATTGGAGCAGGGTTCAAACTGTTTTACCATGGTGTGGATAGAAAGAGAAATTGAGTAGGGGTGGTCCTGAAGGAGGAGTTGGCAAAGAATGTAGTAGAGGTGAAGAGAGTAATAATAATAATACATTTTATTTGTAGGCGCCTTTCTTGGCACTCAAGGTAACCTTACATCGACAATCATAAAAACAGACAATATTATATACACAGTAAAAACAAGTAAAATAAAAATAAAAATAAGACAATGCAGTTGCAATCATAGTGCATAGGCTACTTTAAACAGGTGAGTTTTGAGTTTGATTTTGAAATGTGGCAAATAGTTTGTGTCGCAAATATCAGGTGGAAGTGAGTTCCAGAGCTGGGGAGCAGAGCAGCTGAATGCCCTGCTCCCCATAGTAACAAGACGGGCAAGGGGAACAATGAGCTGAATAGAAGAAGAGGATATTTCAGGATTGCAGGTGTAGCAATGTGAACAATGTCTGAAAGGTATGGAGGAGCGAGGTTGTGGACAGCTTTGAATGTAAGGAGGAGTATTTTGTAATTGATGCGATATGGGATGGGAAGCCAATGAAGCTGTTGTAAAACAGGTGTGATGTGATGGATTGAGGGGGTCCGTGTAATGATACGGGCAGCTGAATTTTGGACAAGTTGTAATTTACGGAGGGTTTTCTGAGGTAGGCCAAAAAGAAGAGAATTGCAATAATCTAAGCGAGAGGTGACCATACTATGGACCAGAACAGCAGTGGAGTGAGGAGTGAGGGAAGGACGGAGACGATTACCGTAAAATCCGGTGTATAATACGTGTTTTTTTTTGCTCATTTGAATGTCCTGCGTATTAAACACCGAAGAGTATTATTTATGGATTTTTTCCCATATTTTTAGACCCATTTTTCGCTCTGATTCTTCGTTTTTCATTTTTGGCAAAAATGGTGCAGTATAGTTTTGGCCGCTATACGGGCACTGTGGGCAGCAGCCAGCAGAGGACTCAGAGAGTGAAGAGGAAGAGGAGGGCCACTTCCAGACGTTTCTAGCTCATGTGTCCGAAAACAGCCTCCTCTGGTCGGACTGACTCTGTCGCTGCCCGCCCCTTGCTCTGGGTGTACCGGTAGCTGCATTTAGCTTAGCTGTGAGGTTCGCTGTTTTTGTTTGCAAGATACCACTCATAAACCACACCGCAGATTTTTAAATCCAGCTGATTTCACATTTGGTTCAGCTCAGGAGCCCGTCTGCTATAGTCAGGTAAGAAATATATTTTTTAAGCGTTTATTTAGCTAAATTTAAAGAAACAAAGCGTCCGGTCCGAGCCGCCTGCCTAAAATTCGGCGAAGTTTTTTTTAAAAATCCAGCTGATTTGAACATTTCGTTAAGCTCAGGAGCACGTCTGCTATAAAGTCAGCTAAGAAATATATTTTTCTCGCAAAGAAATAATTGTTTTTACCGTGTTTCCTTGTGAAGTTCTTTGTACTCGCTCGCTTCTGTCGCCGCCATTTTAAGCAGGGCAAATGAGGAGCTGACGCGTCACGTGGCGATGACGCGTATTAAACACCGAAGCGTATTGTGTACATTTTTTTCTTGTTTATTGTTAATAATTGGACAAAGCGTATTAAACACTGGTGCGTATTTTACAACGGCGAATACGGTAATGTTTCGAAGATGAAAGTAGGCTGACCGAGTGATATTATTGACATGGGAGGAGAAGGAGAGGGTGCTATCAAGGATGACACCCAGACTCTTAACCTGATGGGAGGGAAAGATGGAAGCGTTATCAACCGGGATGGAACAGCTATGAAGTTTATTTAGTATTGATTTAGTGCCAATTAAAAGAAGTTCTGTTTTATTGCAATTTAGTTTAAGAAAGTTTAAATTGAACCAGTGTTTTATTTCTAGTAGACAATCAGTAAGGGACGAAGGTGGAAGTGTAGAATTAGGTTTGGTTGAGAGATAAAGTTGGGTGTCCTCCGCGTAGCAGTGAAACTGAATTAGATGTTTGCGAAAAGTTAAACCAAGGGGGAGAAGATAAATGATAAACAACAAGGGTCCCAGGACAGAGCCTTGTGGAACACCTGAGGCAACAGAAACAGGATGAGACATGGATGATTTTAACTGAACAAACTGAGTGTAAGATAGGGTGATGTACCTGAAGGTAGAAGTAGAAGGTCTGATGCTAAACATCGTCAGTGGTTATGCTCCACAGGTTGGATGTGATGGGGAGGAGAAAGATACATTTTGGAAGGATCTGGATGAAGTGATAGAGAGTATTCCCAGGGAGGAAAGAGTAGTGATCGGAGCAGACCTGAATGGACATGTTGGTGAAGGAAACAGAGGGGATGAGGAAGTGATGGGTAGGTTTGGTGTCAAGGAAAGAAACCAGGAAGGACAGATGGTGGTGGATTTTGCCAAGAGAATGGAAATGGCTGTAGTCAATACCTATTTCCAAAAGAGGGAGGAACATAGAGTGACCTATAAGAGTGGAGGAAGGAGTACGCAGGTCGACTACATTCTGTGTAGAAGAGGAAACCTTAGGGAGATTGGAGACTGTAAGGTTGTGGCAGGGGAGAGCGTGGCCAGACAGCATCGGATGGTTGTGTGTAGAATGAATGTTGTGAAGAAGATAAAAAGAGTAAAACCAGAGAAGACCAAATGGTGGAAGCTAAAGAAGGAAGAATGTTGTGAGAAATTCAGAGAGGAGCTGTTAAAGGCTCTGGGTGGTAAGAAAGAGCTTCCAAGTGACTGGGCTACTACAGCAACAGTAATTAGAGAGACAGGTAGGAAGGTACTTGGTGTGTCATCTGGACAGAGAATGGATGATAAGGAAACCTGGTGGTGGAATAGTGAAGTGCAGGACGCCTTCAAAGAAAGAGGTTAGCCAAGAAGAAATATGACAGTGAGAGGACTGAAGAGAGGAGACAGGAATATAAGGAGATGGGACATAGAGCAAAGAGGGAAGTAGCCAAGGCAAAGCAGAGGGCGTACAATGAGTTGTATGGGAGACTGGACACTAAAGAGGGCGAGAAGGACTTGTACCGATTGGCAAGACAGAGGGATCAGGCTGGAAAGGATGTGCAGCAGGTTAGGCTTATTAAAGATAGGAATGGTAATGTTCTAACAAGTGAGGAGAGTGTTACAGGAAGATGGAAGGAGTACTTTGAGGAGCTAATGAATGAAGAGAATGAAAGAGAATGAAGAGTAGAGGTCATAGAAACTGTGGACCAGGAAGTGGAAAGATTAGTGAGGGTGAAGTCCGGAAAGCTCTGAAAAGAATGAAGAAGGGGAAGGCAGTAGGCCCTGATGACATACCAGTAGAGGTTTGGAAATGTATTGGAGAGATGGCAGTGAGGTTTTTGACTCAACTATTCAATGGTATATTTGGGGGTGAGAAAATTCCTGAGGAATGGAGAAGAAGTGTGCTGGTCCCCATTTTTAAGAACAAGGATGATGTACAGAGTTGTAGCAACTACAGGGGAATTAAGTTGATGAGCCACACGAATGTCTGGGAGAGAGTTGTGGAAGCAAGGCTTAGACAAGAGGTGACTATCTGTGAGCAGCAGTATGGTTTCATGCCAAGAAAGAGCACCACAGATGCCATCTTTGTCTTGAGAATGCTGATGGAGAAGTACAGAGAGCGTCAACAAACTCCATTGTGTGTTTCTTCTTCTTCTTCTTTCGGCTTTTCCCTTTTCAGGGTTCGCCACAGCGAGTCATCATCCTCCACCTCACTCTGTCCTCTGCATCCTCTGTCCTCACTCCTTCATGTCCTCTCTAACTGAATCCATATACTGTATCTCCTCTTTGGCCTCCCTCTTTGTCTTTTTCCTGGCAGCTGCATTTCTAACATCCTTCTACCAATATACTCACTGTCCCTCCTCTGGACATGTCCAAACCATCTCAGTCTGGCCTCCCTAACTTTAACTCCCAGTTGTTCAACATGTGGGGCGGCCGTGGCGTAGTGGTAATGGCAGTCGTCCCCCGATCGGAAGGTTGGAGGTTCGAATCCCGGTTCCCCACACCATGTGTCGTTGTGTCCCTGGGCAAGACACTTAACCCCGAGTTGCTCCCGGTAGGACAAGATGGCGCCTTGCATGGCAGTCTGCCGCTACCGGTGTATGAATGTGTGGATGAATGGGTGGATGGTTGGTATTGTAAAGCACTTTGGGGCCCCTCATAGGGGGCTGGAAAGCGCTATATAAATAAGCTCCATTTACCATTTACCATGTGCTATACCTCTGATTATATCATTACTGATCTTGTCCATCCTTGTCACTCCTAAGGAGAACCTCAGCATCTTCATTTCTGCCTCTTCCAGTTCTTTCTCCTGTCTTTTTGTCAATGACACTGTCTCCAGACCATACAACATAGCTGGTCTCACCACTGTCTTGTAAACTTTTCCTTTGACCTTTGCTGACAACTTTTTGTCACAAATCACTCCTGAAACTTTTCTCCATCCAATCCATTTGTGGATTTAGAAAAAGCATATGACAGGGTGCCAAGAGAGGAGGTGTGGTACTGCATGAGGAAATCTGGAGTGGCAGAGAAGTATGTTAGACTGGTACAGGACATGTATGAGGACAGCAGGACAGTGGTGAGATGTGCTCTAGGAGTGACAGACAGCTTCAAGGTGGAGATGGGAGTGCATCAAGGATCTGCTCTGAGCCCCTTCTTGTTTGCTCTGGTGATGAACCGACTAACAGATGAGGTCAGGCAGGAATCCCCATGGACCACCGTACTTTCCACCTGATAGCTCGCACCTTTCTATAGGTTGCTTTGTCCAATTATTGGCAAAAATTTGGAAAAATCCATAAACAGATTGCACCTTTATTTAAGTCGCATCTATTATGCGTCACCGCTACGCGACGCGTCAGCGTCTCATTTGCCTTGCTGAAAATGGCGGCCACAGAAGCGAGCGAGCACGGAAGGACTTTACAAGATTAACACGATAAAAAAAATTTATTTGTTTGCTGAAAATTATAGCTGACATTATAGCACAAGGGTTCCTGAGCTTAACGGTTCCTTAAAGACCGTGTAAAGTGAAATTAAATGTGTGTTTTGAGTTTGTCACACGGCATAAATATGTGTTATTAATCACCCATATAAATCTGACTGATTAAAAACATTGTTTTCCTTATAAAATTAAGTCTCAAATATAATGAAAAAACATAATTGTGCCCTGGTCTGAAACGTTGGGGGCGTGTCAGCGCGTGGGCGTGGTTTCAGCGCAGTACTGCACCCGTGTCCTGCCCCCTGAAGATGTCCGCGAAGGCTGGCAGCCTAATAGGAGTTCTGAGTCCACAGAGTCCACTCTGTTTGTCAGTGGCTGTGTGCGGGGGACGGTGTGTCCACTCTGTTTGTCAGTGGCTGTGCGCGGGGGACGTGAGGTCCACTCTGTGTGTCAGTGGCTGCGCGCGGGGGACGGTGTGTCCATTCTGTTTGTCAGTGGCTGCGCGCGGGAGACGTGAGGTCCACTCTGTGTGTCCGCGGCTGACAGCAGCAGAGATCAAGTAAATAAAATAAAGTCACCAAGCGGGTGCCCTGACCATTGCGACATCCAGGGAAGATGCAGGAACGAGGCATAATTGATTAGCTAGCTAACAATGAACAAAATATCTATGCTATTGCTATCTGATGCTATCTGCGATTCGCGAGTGAATGGCTCCACCGATGCGAAGAACTAATTTATACGGCTGGAGCTGCAGGGGGTGGGGCTTTAGACCGCGTGACGAAACGCGGTCACATTTAAACCACGCCTAAAAAATCCTGAAGCAGACATATCTTTAAACAAAGTTTGATCTATAACTCCAAAATTAATTGAGCTACAATTTTGAGACTTTTTACTCATTTACAAGATTACAATTATGACATTTATAATGTTTATTGAAGAAAATATTGAAATTCACTTTACACGGTCTTTAATAAATTCACGAAATGGTCAAATCTCCATGGATTTAAATTGTTTCGCTTTGACGTCTTCCAAACATTGCGTGCGCTGTGAAAATAAATTATGAATAAATCAAAATTTATCTCAAACAACTCCAACAGCTAACAGTTTGTAAATGAACACCAAATAATTACTTTCTGTAGGTTTCAAGAAAATCTGTGGTGTGGTTTATGAGCTATTTAGACAATTAGTAGCAGGAAAATAACCAAAGCTAACACGACACGTTTACGTCTATAAAACATCTATTTTATTAAATCTCAAACATCTCATAAAGCTAGTCACTTGTAAATGTCCATACAGTGATTACTTTCTGTAAGTTTGATAAAAATCTGTCCTGTGGTTCTTGACTTATCTTGCTAATAAACAACACAGCTAACAGTAGTTACCTCCAGAGCAGGAGGCCGGGCAGTGACAGAGTCAGTCCGAGCAGTGGAGGCTTTTTTCGGACGGACATATGAGGTGGGAACGGTTGGTGTACCCTAGCGGACAAAAGTGGTACTGCACCATTTTTTTCCAAAATGAATAACGGTCATATCTGAGCCAAAAATTGGTCTAAAAATATGGGGAAAAATCCATAAACAGGTCGCACCTCTCTATAGGTTGCAGGGCATGCAAATTAGCAAAGCTGGGCAACGCTAATTAAAAAATTAGTTCCACAATTTCTAAAACGCTTATTAATTTTTTTAGGTCCACAATTTCAAAAGCACAAATGTCTTATGAAAATTAGGGGAAGCTAATCTAATCCGCTATTTATATATTTCTATATTATATATATATATATTTATATATAGCCGGCAGCGTTATCAATATTTGCACTACACTGCCAACTGAAAAGTAACAAAAATGATCCTAAAAGGATGAAATTACAAAAATCAAAGGATTTATTTAATACTTTACGTACATATATTCTATTCGGCCACGAAATTAACAAAAAATAGAATGATCTTTTAATCCCTAAAACCACGTTTAAATCTCAAATACACGGGTGTGTCGCCACCGCATTTATACATAAAAGTAACCCAAATACATGAAACTAACGACTCGCCGTCGAATGGTCGACACAAAACACACAATAAAATCATCCGGCCACGTTAATTTGGCTTGAAACAGCGGGGTTCTCTACGGATTTATCCATTAGTAACCCAGCACTACCAACAGGCAGACACAGAGTTAGCGTCTATAGGTAGTCAACAGATTTAATGAAAAGTAACTAAAATACATAAAAATAACGACTCACCGTCAAATGGTCGACACAAAACACACAATAAAATCATCCGGCCACGTTAATTTGGCTTGAAACAGCGGGGTTCTCTACGGATTTATCCAAGTACCCAGCACAAACAGTAGCCACAGAATTAGCCCCCGAGTTCACCTCTGAGTGACCCGGAAGATGTCAAGATGGAATAGTCCATTTTTAGTAGGGGGATAAAGAAATCGACCGTTTTTTTATTGCGTATTTAATGATCGTTTTCATCGTAACTATAATTATTTTTATGTTAAATGTACATTAACAAGCAGGATCAATGTTAGTGATGTAGGTGACTGCACGGGGCGAGGCGGGGCCGGGGCCACTGCTGAAATGGGACCCCCAGGCATTTACCTACATGGTAGATCCGAGTCTGTTCTCAGCTCTGCCCCCCTCCCCCTCACACCCTTCCTCCTCTCTGCTGTTTACGGTGGGGAAAAAGGTAAAACAAGCAGCATAAGAGCTTGTAAATAAGTTTATTGGTTTTTACTGATAGATAATTAGTTATTAGCGGTACTGCATTTTAAATAAAAATAGCACAAATCCGCTTATGAATTATAAAAGTTAGTCAATTCACAAAAATGCTGATAAAAAGTTTATGTCCACTGTAAGCGGATTAGCGCTTTAGCACTACCTAGCGTTCATATGCCCACCACTGCAAATTAGGCAAAAAAAACTGTGACCTATAGTCCGGAAAATAGGGTATGATGTTTGCAGATGACATTGTGATTTGTGGTGAGAACAGGAAACAGGTGGAAGAGAACTTGGAGAGGTAGGGGTATGCACTTGAAAGAAGAGGAATGAAAGTCAGCCGTAGTAAGACAGAGTACATGTGTGTGAATGAGAGGGAGGCCAGTGGAACAGTGAGGCTACAAGGAGCAGAGGTCACAAAGGTGCAGGACTTCAAGTACTTGGGGTCCACTGTCCAGGAAAATGGGGAATGTGGTAAAGAGGTGAAAAAGAGAGTCCAGGCAGGATGGAGTGGATGGAGAAAAGTTTCAGGAGTGATTTGTGACAAAAAGGTGTCAGCAAAGGTCAAAGGAAAAGTTTACAAGACAGTGGTGAGACCAGCTATGTTGTATGGTCTGGAGACAGTGGCACTGACATAAAGACAGGAGAAAGAACTGGAAGTGGCAGAAATGAAGATGCTGAGGTTCTCCTTAGGAGTCACAATGATGGATAAGATCAGGAATGAGATCATCAGAGGTACAGCACATGTTGAACAACTGGGAGATAAAGTTAGGGAGGCCAGACTGAGATGGTTTGGACACGTCCAGAGGAGGGACAGTGGGTATATTGGTAGAAGGATGTTAGAAATGCAGCTGCCAGGAAAAAGACAAAGAGGGAGGCCAAAGAGGAGATATATGGATGCAGTTAGAGGGACATGGAGGTAGTTGCAGTGAGGACAGAGGATGCAGAGGACAGAGTGAGGTGGAGGAGGATGACTCGCTGTGGTGACCCCTGAAGAGGGAAAAGCCAAAAGAAGAAGAAGAAGAAGATGGCCGCCACAGTCGGCTGATGTTAGAGAACTCCAATTAACACATCTCAGTCAGATTTACAGATACCAAGCTAAAAGCTGGTGTGGTGATAGCTGAGAGTCATCCAAAACACGCAGTCTGAGCAGGAAACTGAGATTTCACATCACGTTATTTTTAAAGTTTGTCTAAAATGTCCAAAGCTCTGTCATCTCTCCGCCTTCAATGATCTCAGTCTATAAACTTAAATACAATCTGCTCTGAGCCATTAGGCAGAGGCTGCAGTTAATAACAGCTCAAAGATAAATGTAGACATCAGGGATAACAAGCTGCTGTTTGGATTAACTCTGACCTGTTCTCCACATTTATTAAAAACCACTGGGCTCGTGCATAAAGACTGACTTCAGTGCACCTTTTGTTAGTCTAAACAGTGTAAACATATATACAGTATATATTTATAAAGAATTGAACAGTTTCTGCCGAATGTGTCATTTGCATCCTATCCTCCGTACTTCTTGGCACAGATACTCCAAGTTTTGTTTTAGTTTTCCATGTTGCAGTAACTTAAAAGTACTCTGGAAAAGCCAATAAATCAGGAAAAATATAATTTGTAGCTCATTGCAGCAGAAGAAATGAATAAAAAGCTGTACTTTAATTTAGTTTATCCACGTTTTCTTGTTTT
>JBBPBX010085932.1:0-14998 GCA_038048925.1 Garcialebias charrua | reverse complement strand
ATGTCCTTGTGAAGACCAGCCAGCAGTGATGGTGGGCTCATTCCGGTCATCAGGATGTCGTGGGTCAAAACGCAGGCTGTTCAGCGTTCTCCTGGAAAACTTCTCAACACAGATGTCATGCCTTAAATGACACCAACATGAAAAATGTGGTTGATATCTAACACATATTAGCAAATCTGTTTGTAGAAGTGTTTTTTAAAAAATGTCAAAAAACTATTCCAGATCTTACCATTGTAGAAAACATTTAAAACCGTACATATGTGATTGCATTTATTATCTAGTGCCACTAGAAAACAACAATAATTAACACAATACAATAAACTACAATTGTACAATGTTGAATAGTTTTTTGACTGGGATAAGACAAGATAAGTGATATTGTATTATTCCAGTTGTTGGTGAAGTTTCACTGAAAGTCACCTTTCTGGGTATTTGTGTTATAAGCGTAATATGAAATGTCTTCAGGAACACTGATTAAACTCACTTTAAAACTTGCAGCTCATCCAAGTAGCAGGTGCAGTTCGTTTTTGGGCTGGTCTCTTCCATGTACAAGGTAACTGGGTGCAGGTTGGTGTATTTCCAACATGGTTGCAGCCACCTCCTCTGCAAAAACAATCACAAACACAATATACAACTATTGTATGTGTCATTATGGAATTCACATGCAAAATATATTGTTTGTAATATATTTAAGATTTTCACACATGTTACGTCTAAAGTGTAAGCTGTATAAACAGCATAAGTGCATTAGTAAATCAAAGATAATTAAATTTCCCTAGGAAAGCTAATAAATGTATCTCTTGGGATAGTTATTATTTTTCACATCACAACATCACCAATTGTCTCAGGCTTAATTTAAGACATAGTTTACAGAAATCAAATAAGAAATAAGGACGCTGTGAACATTTGTGTGACTCAAACGTCATGTTTTTGTTTACATACTGTGCACTGACAGCTCTTATGAAGATGTGGCGCTAGTTATAGCAGCTAACAGAAGATGTTAAACCTGTAACAATAACCAAACCAGTCTAAATATCAGAAGTATTGGTGTGAGAAATTTAAAACTTTTATTTCTGACGCTTGGATAATACAGGTTGTTGACAACTACACACAACGGCTCACCCTGCTGGACATTCGCAAAAAGCCTGAAGGAGTTCCCCATTTTCCATCAGCGCACATAATCACCTCCTCTCGTATCTGCGGCACAATGTTCAGGCATTTTCACCAGTGGTTGTCCACTATTTTAAGAAATCAAGCTTCTACAACTCTCTATCATTACGAAGCTCCTCGGCTCCTTCCTAACCCCCCGGCATCCGGTTTCGGCTTTTTGCCGTCCAATCAGAACGCTCGTTTCTGGCGAGCTTTGCGCAATGACGTCAACTGGTAAAAGGTCTATTACTTTAATTCTTACCTGTCAGTCAACTGAAGAACAGAAAGTAACTATTTTAACAGAACTTTTAATCTCTGTTCATACACAATACATGATCTCAGTGTACAAAGGTTCTACATGTTTCAAGACACTTGTGGCTCAAGTTACCTGAGAGCTCACTGGATGTTGAGATAATTTTTGAAGCAGTTTATTTTTTAATTTTTATCTTTTTATTCATTTTTATTTTTTTGTTTGTTTTACTTTTTATTTTTTTTAGACAGGCAATCAAACATGGGAAACAAAAAGGCGCACAGCTTAATGAAGATGGTCTATATCATGTGGCATGAGGGGGAATGACTACCCTCATTTAAAAACTTTTTATTTAAAAAATATTTTATTATTTATGGCCTTGAATCTTTTTTTTTTTTTTTTAGAAAAGATTTGCTAAGCTTGTCCAACATGCATTAGACAAAGCCACAAAGGAAGATGAGGCCTAATAGAGGCTCTTTCCCAACACCCAACTAACCATTTACATGTATGTACATCAGGGGTGTCAAAGTCAAATACACAGTGGCAAAAAAACAAATTTGCTACAAGCCAAGGGCCGGACTGGTTCAATGTTTATTATAAGGAGGTGATATAAGTTTTTTTCTTCTTTCTGCACTCTTTTCATTCAATGTTTATTTTTATGAATTTGTTTTATTTTGTCTCTTTTAAATGAATGAATAAATGAATTAAATAAAATATTAAATAAAGCCTCAATAAACACTTATGATCAATAATTCATGTGAATAATGCAGAATACCATCCTGATTTATGATCAATAATCCAGGTGAATAATGCAGAATTATAAACACTTCTTTCATAACTTCTCCATCACTGAAATACTTCTTATGTTGAGCCAGGATGTGGCTAACAAGGTAGGAGGCGATCGTAGCAGTTTACCTTTTGTGCTGGGCCAAGTGAAGATCAATTGCTGTGCTGCAAGCTTGTTTTAGCTCCCGCATGTTCTGAGTCTGTAAAGAACTTTTAGGAGGGAAGTCTGTCTCACCGTTTGTGCATCATCTTGAAATGCCGCTCCAAGTTACACTTTTTGGGTAAGGCAACGCTCGAATTACAGATGAGGCAAATAGACTTCGAATTAGAATAAACAAAAAAATACTCCTCCTTCGACTCTGTGTGAAAATAATAAGTTTTCGTTTGCTTGTTCGCTAGTTTTGCATCCATGTTTACTGCGTACTGACATTCACTCCACAGCGCTCTCACACACCGATAGCTCCACTGCAGTCTTAAAGTCCCGCGAGTCACCACACCCAAAACTCGCAAAACTATGTCTGTGAGCATACAAGATGGGGAGGGCTGAGGAAAGCGTTGCTACGCATTGGAATATTGTCACTCCTCCCACCCCCCACCTCCACCACTTCTGCCCAAGTTAGAATGAAGCTGAGCAACGGACATGTCACCTCCACCACTTCTGCCGGAGTTAGAATGAAGCTTAGCAGCGGACATGTCACCTTGTTAACAGCTGAGAGCCGGCTGCCGGTGTTCTGTGGCTTGCGGGCCGGATCTAATAGTCATTAAATATAATCCAGGGGGCCATAAATAATTGCTTCGCGGGCCGGATTTGCCCCGCGGGCTGCTACTTTGACATATGCGATGTACATGGACGTTATTGTACTGACACCTAGAGGACCATACAAGTATTGTCTTGTAATGGTTGATGCATTTTGTAAATAAGTTAACTCTTTTTGAAATTATCCATGGTAAACCATATAGAATGTCTCTTCTAACCAGATCTGCAGAAAACAGAAGAAGAGCAAACATGAGCAGATTACATTTTCTTGTCCAATATGCATACATGATAAAAACACTTAAAGAGAAAGGAGTGTTTTAAAGACAAATTTACTGCCTTCTGATTCTCTGTCTTCACAGGACAAGACAGCAGTAAAAACTGGCAACTGGGTCTTCCATCAAAGGCATCAAAGAAAACTTGGACCAGTTAACATTGAGAAGGTCCATATCAAGTACTGCTGAAGTACACCCACTGCTGTGAAGATTGCTGAATGACCCAGTTTGGATACATCTCAGTCATTGTAAGTTGCAGAAAGTACTAGACCCTTAAGGCTCGGATATAGTCGCGCTTTGGTCCGCAAGCTGGAGCGCGCGTGCTGCGCGCGCACTGTGCCGTGCGGCTTCATGCGTTTATAGTGTAGCACGGCAGCGCATGGCAAAGTGCTGTTCTTTTACTGACCAGCAGGTGGCAGTACTCTCTAAAACCTGTGCATATGTTGCAAGAAAGGGTGTAGAAGAAGAAATCTACCGTAGAAGAAGAACTGTTTGAAATCACACAACAAAACAAATGGCTTTCTGCTCGCTCGGGGAATTTAATACTTTGTATCACATAAAAAACATTCCTCCATGCGTCGCGACGCCGTTTCCACGACCACAGCGGCGCAGACAGCTGCAGGCTCTGGCGTGAAGGCTGTCGGTGAGGTCCCTACCCGACCTGTCAATCAATTTGGTGCGCGCGCTAGGCTTGCGGAGCTTCAAAATCTGGGAGGTGCACGACCACGCGCGAAACCAACGCGCTGGCCAAAGCGCGGGGGCGGGGACTATGCGATTGCGTCACTTTTCGCGCGCGCACCCTCGCGCCCTATGCGACGCGTCAACTATATCCTAAGCTTTAGTCACTGGAGCAGTGGGGAAGTTCTGGGTTACAAAGGGGGTGTGGCATTTTAGTGTATGTCTTCTCAACCCTAGTGAAGAAATCAACGATCCCTGTTTCGTTAGGACCATTTGGGTCTTAGCATTCCTGTATACCTAGCAACATGGGAGTACCACAGGCCAGGTGGGCTCTGTATTGCGTTGTGATTGGAGCATGTCACATAGCCATTGGTGACCTCACTGATCTGCTGAAATCTGATTCAGAACACCTCCATGACTACAGCACCAACCTGTGGTGGCAACTGATGAACAAAACAGCCTACGAAGGTGAAGCTACTAACTGTTATGTCTGTGCCCATCTGCCTTATGCCACCCAAAATTCAGGTCTACGACCAACAGCCGTGTCCACAGCTCCATAAGCGTGTTTGTATGGTCTGAGCACCCACTCAGGAATGGGCAGCTGGGTAAAACAAAACTACTCAGTGCCACTGTCGAACAAGGTAAAGAACATACACACAGACCTAGACAGACGATTGGCCATGGTATCTATGGGATACAACTTCACTTCAAATTGCAGTATCACTTCAGATGTGATGCCCCTACCCCAGATGTCCATCAAACTACCTGAATTAATCACGATGTCCCAGTTGTCAGCTAGAGCTCTGGGATACTGCATTTACAACAGCGGAACCACTCCAGTGGGCCTGGTACCCTGGAACTTATGTGAAAAAGTATATTCCTTCTGTGACACGACAAAACAAAAGAATGCACTGAACTATATCCACTGTGTTTTCTGCAAAGTAGGCCTGCCATATGTGAATGCCAACTGTTCAGAGTTAGAAGATGTCACCGATTGCATGCACCTCCTTGAACAAAGAACCTTTAATGTCAGCCTGCAAATGAGAGGATGCCAGGAAATCACCCATTGCAGCATATCAGTACCAGGTGACAAAGGTTCTCGTGTGTTAAATGACTGATATTTCTTGTGTGGACACAGAGCCTACACAGCATTACCACTTGATTGGGGGGGACTTTGTACTTTGGTCCCCCTGTCCAACCCAATGTTTGTGCTAAGGAAGGCACTGACACCCTCAGCCAACAGGACAAGATGGTCCCCAATGCCTGCGGTAACGAGATGGGGAGGGCTTACCACCACCGGCGTTCCATGGGAATTCAGGATCTGGAATGGAGGAGAAAAGTTCTTCCAAGGACTCTTCCCATCTGTGGGAGTCGGTGAGGTACAAGCTCATGTGGAAATCAACAGGTATGCCCTCCTCCGTCTCATCTACGACACTTATCAGTTGGCAAATGGGACCTTGAACAAACTGAGGGCAATTAAACAGATGATCCTGCAGAACCGTGTTGTCCTCGACCTGCTGACAGCATCACAAGGTGGCGTGTGTAAAATCATTGGTGAAACGTGCTGTACCTACATTCCAGATGAAACGGGAATAGGAGGAGACATCCACGATGCCTTGCATGATCTGAGCAATCTCAAAAAATATGTTGAGAGTGGGACAAAAGGAGCAGACCCCTTCAACCTATGGTCATGGTTCACGTCTGGACCATGGTGGTACTTGTTACTAAAGATTTGTACCCCTCTGCTGACGATCCTCATCCTGTTCTGCATTCTCTTTTCCTGTGTAGTACCATGTTTAAAGAAAACTATGATGAAAACTTTTACAGGTATCCTGATCAGTCTACATCAAGCTCATTTCGATTTAAATAATGAGGTTTACACTCCATTGAAGCCAGTGGGAAACAATGTATGACATCTTGTCTACAGTAAATGCAGAGTAATTCCAGTATTAAAAGTATTTTTAATAAATGGTATTGAAATGATGTTTTAGCTTACTTAGGCTACAAATCAAGGCTAAACTACTTTACCAAAAACATGTGGTTTCTTTAAATTCTTTAAACATTTTAGATTTTCATAGTTTTGATTACTCTTTAAACATTTTAGATTTTCATAGTTTTGATTATTCTTTAAACATTTTAGATTCTTGTAGTTTTGATTATTCACATATCCTAGACAATTTTATGCTTTAGGTTTTCAAAAAGTCCATAAAGGACCAAGTTTGCTTTGTGTGCCTTAAATAATGATTTCCCATGTTTTGAAACTTATTTCCCATGTAGTGGGCATGACCGTGTCCGCTCTGATACACCTGTGTATTTTTGAACTGTTCCAGAGATGACCTTTACTGACCTTTCAGTAATCTGACATTTAACACAATTTATTTTATTAGTTTAAATCAAAGGACAGATTCACTCAAAAAGAGACTATTTCTATCTTTGCTTTTGTTCTAATACAAATATAATCAGAGCATCACCTGTGTTTATTCATAAAGAGTGTTGTAATTTACAATATGTCTTATGATCACATATGTATATGCTATGTTATTCTTTAAATGTGAAGCATTACTGTGTCACTTCTGCAAATGAAATGGTGTCAAAGTTCAGATAATTTGTCAAACTGACTTGCTCAGAAGTTGTTTTTGTTTAGTTTCAGCTAAAACTCTCACTAGCGTCTGAAAGTCTCCTCACTCAGACACTTTTCCTAGACAATTTCTCTCTGCTCTGAATTTCACCTTGAATCCCTGATAACGTTAAAGTGAAGTCTTTGACGTGTCTCTAACTCTCCTCGCTTGGTCCACGGACCAATGAGGAAACTGTTTTTCTAATCTCAACATTTTTTAGTAAAAACGTTTTGCTCCCCGGAATGCTTCAGAGTTGGATCGGACAGCCAGAACTATCATGTCCTTTCTTTTGAAGCTGATTTAAGCTGCAGTCATATGCCAAAGACTGGCTTATTCAGCAAGAATTCATGGATGCCTCCATGAATTCAAAAGAGCTAAAGAGCTCCAAGTTCTTAATGAACTTTCTTTGAGAAACGTCTTGTCCTGAAGTCAACCAGGAGCTGACACATTTTCTGATGATCCAAGCGGACCCCAGGAGACGTTGGAAAGTAAACAACCAGTTCGGACGTACTGGGCCTGAAGGACTCTGTGCATCTGAAAGGCTGGTGCCATCTCTTTACCAGACTGGTCGTCTTAAAGGTAATGAGTCAGCGTTTACAAACGGACCTGGGATTCAGCAGAAATCTGATAGGGAGTGTCATTTCTGGTAAAATGCTCAAGACAATTTCCTTTAACCCTTTTAAACCACCGGTGTCTCTGCCGACACTTTTTCCACACGTTTTCCCAAGCTATTTTTAGATTACCGTAACTCTGCAATTGTTTGTGCTATCAGAAAATTTCAAACAATGGGCCTCATGCAAGAACATGTTTGTATTTTTATCTTAAATTTCTCCTACTTTTGTTCGTACGAAGCGTTCGTACGAACATGCCACGTCAGATTCAACAAGCTCTTCTATCCTCAGGAAAAGTGTGTAAATGAGGTGCGCAAATATCATGAATCCCACCTGTACTATTCACCTGCTCGTGCACGCGGAGAGGTTATTTACATAATTCCCACCCCTCAAAACACCATATAAGGCTACTTTCCTGCCTCAGACAGCAGGAAGTGTCCATTCATTCAAAATCAAGAAGTAAATAGAAGAATTTTACGCGTTCGGAGATTGAAGTTCAGAAGAGCTGTGGCGCACCGCTACCCCCCCTGCAAGTGTCGGATGGTCAAATATTTTTAATTTTAGTGTAAACAACTGTACATTATAGTTTCACTTCAGAAGAGCTGTGGCGCACCGCTACCCCCCTCGCCCCCCCGCAAGTGTCAGATGGTCAAATATTTTTAATTTTAGTGTAAACAACTGTACATTATAGTTTCACTTCAGAAGAGCTGTGGCGCACCGCTACACCCCTCCCCCCGCAAGTGTCGGATGGTCAAATATTTTTAATTTTAGTGTAAACAACTGTACATTATAGTTTCACTTCAGAAGAGCTATGGCGCACCGCTACCCGCGGTAGGTTTGATCTGAAAATGGCTTCAAAAAAATGTCTCACCGCAGCACGGTGCTCTATGATAGGAGGAGGTCAATAGGAATAGTCTGCGTTACGAGATGGATGGAAAAATAAATGCCATGCTGCGCAAGACGCGTGCCAACATGTTTTGCAGCACAAATGAGTCATGCGCGCTCCTCCAGGCCATCGCGCAACCACATTATGCAGGTTATATTTCGAATCAGATATAATTTGGACATTTATGGAGTGGTATTGCTTCCGATTGAGGAATGGGAATGCGTCAGGTGAAGGTACTTTGATCCGTATGTGTGTACAGTCTACTCGATGGTGTTTGGCAGTCCAGCAATAGCATGAAAATCAGTCTTAATTTGTACTTGTTCTGCGGCAGTGTACGGGAATTTTATGTACCTGGGTGTTAATATGAGGAGCGGCTTTGATAAAGGGAGCGCACGACTCACTGAAGCCTGCGCGACACACCAGACAAATTAAACTTAAAATTATAATTCTAATTCAAACAGAATAACCTATTGTCAAGAATATTTATGGTGCGTGATTTTTTTAAACACAAAATATTTTCTAAATAACGAAATATGAAGTTATTAGTGAAGGAAATCCATCTGGATAACAACGGATCGACTGCTCGTAAAATATACGACAGCTCTGGACCACACGTAAATTTTGTTTGTACAGGAAACCCTCGACCTACGTCACCCGCGACCTACGGCAACTCAGACTTACGATTTTATCATATTTAATAAAAATATGATAAAAAAATATATATATATTATTATTATTATTTTTTTTAATGTTATTAATTTCATGTGTATAGCACTTTGTTGCAGCTGTGGTTGTTTTAAATGGCTTTATAAATAAAGTATAATTATTAATATTTCGTTTTTAATTACAATTTGATCGTATTTACGCAACTTCCGGTCGTTTCCGGTCGCCATTTTACTACAGTACTGCGGTCAATGGAGCTCTAGACGCTCCTGTCAGCTGGCTTTAGAGGACCGTGTGTCCGTTCAGGGTTGCCTCATACGGATAAATTTGCTGGAAACACTCGGTCAACTCTGTGGACGTCTCAGGTCCGGAGGAGCAGCCGCCGATCGCTCCAACAACACCGCCCGACATGCTAACGACAGCAGCTAACAGAGCAGCTAACACAGGCGAAGACACCGAGCCGACATGCCGCGGAGGGGCCATCTGCGGCCGGGAGCTCGCCGCAAATGTCCGCCTGGCAGTCGGGGGACACCGAGCTAACGCGGAGATACAAAGCCGACAGCCTTTTTGAATGAACTGACATGCTAACCAGTGCTGCTAATGGCGGGGCCTAACCGTAGCTAACGCCGAGCAGTTGTTTTGGATGGAGGATTATCGCGGAGAAACGGCTTTCAGTAAGTTTTTTTTTTCTGGCTCCAAATATATGAAGTTAAGAAGCTAACAGTCATTCTTTTAAACAGTTTTGACCACGTGTGTGCGTGTGGAGCGTAAGGAAGCTGGGGGAGCTCGCACCCGAGCTGATGCTAAAAGACGAAGGCAGGCTTTGACCAGCTCAAAGTAAGACATTATATTTTTTATTTATTGTACAGTACTGTATTCATTTACTGTACAGTTCTGTGCATGTTCATGGCCTAGTATGTCTGCTTGTTCAGTCTCATGCCATTAAATATGTGTGCGGCGCTCCGTTAGCGGTATAGCCGCGACCTATGTCAGAAACGCGGACCTACGACAGGCAGGTGTTTTTGGTCCGCGAGGTACGACAAAATCGACCTAAGTCACACACGTAGGTCCCAATCCCTGACGTAACTCGAGGGCTTCCTGTATCTGAAAAAAATCCTAGGATACGAAAACATTGTTGAATGCCACAAATGATCCTAAATCGCTCGTACGCACAGTTTAAGAACAAATCTGTGCGTACGAACGGTTCTTGCATGAGGCCCAATGTTTAACACTAGCTCTACCAGTTTTTGTCAAAATGACAATTCTACCTATGCAACCCATGGGATTGTCAAACTGACAAATTGAATTAGCATTTTTAAAGCCATTGGTATGTATATGAGGCCATTCCAATCTGTTGGCGGGGAGGAGGCCTTGGGGCATATTTATATAGTCAGGTAAATCCAGTGGTGGAGAAAATACTCAAACACTGTACTTAAGTAAAAGTGCAAATAAACAGACAAAAATATACTCTAGTAAAAGTAGAAGTACCATATTAATATTTTTACTTAAGTAAAAGTAAATAAGTACTTGCTTTTAAAAATACTTAAAGTATTAAAGTAAAAGTAATTGCTGAATGTATTACCTAATGCAATGGCCTACAATACCATAAAGTGTGTGATATATATATATATATATATATATATATATATATATATATATATATATATATATATATATATATATATATATATATATATATGCATATATATATGTATATATATATATATATATATATGTATATATATAGATATATATACATGTATATATATATATATATATATATGTATATGTATATATATATATGTATATATATATATATGTATATATATATATATATATATATATGTATATATGTATATATGTATATATATATTTATAAGTATATATATATATATTATATATATACAGGTAGTCCCCGACTTACGAGCGAGTTCCGTTACAACGAGGCGCTCGTAACATGGAAATCTCGTAATTTGGAACGGCCGCCACGTGTCTCGTAAGTCCGGAATTTCGCTCGTAAGTTGGAACGGTTTTGCTAGCGCGACTACAAACACTCGTTTTTCATCGAAAAACCGCTTATGAGTGCATAAAAATGATCGGAAACGTGTGTCCACATGTTTAGCTAACGGACTGTGGTGAAAAAACACAGAAAAACTCAGTATTTTTTGCGTTTTTTCCAAAAATTTGCCAGCTCGTAAGTCCGGATGCTCGTAGGTCAGAGCGCTCGTAAGTCGGGGACTACCTGTATATATATATATATATATATATATATATATATATATATATATATATATATATATATATATATATATATATATATATATATATATATATATATATATATATATATATATATAAATAGCTTGGTCCGCATTGCCGGCAGTAAGTCAGGCTCGTTTCCGGTAAAAGTTGGACTCCGCCAAGGTTGCCCTTTGTCACCGATTCTGTTCATAACTTTTATGGACAGAATTTCTAGGCGCAGCCAAGGTGTTGAGAGGATTTGTTTTGGTGACCTTAGAATCGCTTCTCTGTTTTTTGCAGATGATGTGGTCCTACTGGCTTCATCAGTTCGTGATTTACAATTTTCACTGGAGCGGTTTGCAGCCGAGTGTGATACGGCCGGGATGAGGATCAGTTCCTCCAAATCCGAGGCCATGGTCTTGAGCCGGAAAAGGGTAGCATGCCCTCTCCGGGTCGGGGAGGAGGTCCTGCCCCAAGTGGAGGAGTTTACGTATCTCGGGATCTTGTTCACGAATGAGGGAAAACTGGAGCGTGAGATCGATAGGCGGATAGGTGCAGTGTCCGTAGTGAAGCGGGCGCTGTACCGGTCTGTCGTGGTGAAGAGAGAGCTGAGTCAAAAGGCAAAGCTCTCAATTTACCGATCGATCTACGTTCCCACCCTCATCTATGGTCATGAGCTTTGGGTTATGACCGAAAGAACAAGATCTCGGATACAAGCGGCTGAAATGAGTTTTCTCCGCAGGGTGGCTGGACTCTCCCTTAGAGATAGGGTGAGAAGCTCAGTCATCCGGGAGGGACTTGGAGTAGAGCCGCTGCTTCTCCACATCGAGAGGAGCCAGTTGAGGTGGCTCGGGCATCTGGTTAGGATGCCTCCTGGACGCCTCCCTGGTGAGGTGTTCCGGGCATGTCCCACCGGGAGGAGACCCAGAGGAAGAGCCAGGACACGCTGGAGGGACTATGTTTCTCGGCTGGCCTGGGAACGCCTTGGGATTCCCCTGGAGGAGCTGCACCAAGTGGCTGGGGAGAGGGAAGTCTGGGCCTCCCTACTTAGGCTGCTACCCCCGCGACCCGACCCCGGATAAGCGGAAGAAGATGGATGGATGGATGGATGGATGGATGGATGTTTTTGCTACTTTTCTATTGTTTATTGTTTAATGTATGTGTTTCATTGGCCTCGAGGCTCAATAAGATTTACCTGACTAAATAAAGGTTGAATGAAAAAAAATAAAAAAATAAAATTCAGTGTAACATTATTTTTGATCAAAGCTTGTAAGAACCCCCCCCCCCACCTACAGAGCAGTCTCTGGTGAAAACAACTCTCTCTCTCTGTAGAAGCAAGTTGGAAATGCTGTTGGAATGTGTGGTTAATTTGTGGGGGATGTATGTAAATGAATGTTCTTTGTGTGAGGGGGATCTTTTGTTTTGACCTACTAGAGAAGATTATGCTGGGAGAAGATTCTCAGGAGGGGATGTTTACCCATAAACAAAGATTACACCCCCAGGCTCATGACACCTAATGGAAGAATTGTCATTTTGACAAACTCATGGCAGTTCTAGTGTTTTTTTTTTCCCCTGGGTTTGCCAGTGTTAAAAGAAAAAAAAGTGCGCTTTTAGGCTGTTTTTGCTGGTATTATGGTAATCACCCTCCCTCAGCTGCAAGCGCCCTGGAAAGCGAGTCTTTTGTCTTCAGCACGAACAGAGTGCAGCTTGAGCAGGAAAACATGAGCAGCAGAGCAAAGATTCAGCAAAAAACAAATGTACAGTATTTCAAGGAATAAAAAGACAATAAGGAGATTCCTGGATGATTTGAATTTGGAGAAGTTTCTTTTTGTTCTTCTGAAGAAAAAGCTGAAAAAAAACATTTGATCTAACAATCTAATAACTTTTTGAATTTTATTTCTGAATGAATGAGGGCTGTTACTTTGTGGATAATAGTTTTATACTGGGTACATATAATAGGATATAGTTTTATTTTATTTTTTATATTTTACTTTGTTTTTGGAATAGTATATCTAGTCTATAAGATATAATATTCATCAGTTTGTACTTTGTGTAGAAGATAATGAGAAATGTAGGGAGGGGAAATTCGCCTGTAAATAATTTGAATTGTTAGTCTGTTTTTTATTTGTAAAAATAAGTGAGAAGAAAAAAAAACATTGTAAATATGTTCTATAGTGTTGAAATTGTTAATTTGTGATGCAAAATCTGTACTGCATGTTCAAATGCAGTGTTTTATTTGCATAAAATCTCTAAAATCTAATTTTGCTTTTTGTTTTTTTCTTGATGTTAAACTGTTATAATAGTTGTTTTGTAACAAGTATAATGTAAAATAATGTCAGATATTGAAAGATCTAAATATTCTGAACAAATGTGCTGAAGCACTTGGCCATAGGACATTTTCTTCATATTTTCTAGTGAAAAACAAGTAAAAAATGCCAGGCGGAAATTTGAGGCTTAGGTTTAAAAGGGTTTTAAACGATCTCTCCTCCTATTTCTTTATCCCTCTCAATTTAATTTGGTAACTACATTTTAAGTCATTGAGCCACAGATAAATAGTAACTTGTCATCATTACTTATGTCTGTTGTTACATTTAAATGTGCTGACGTGTTAAAGTGCAACTAAACACAGGCTGAGAAAGTACCTCCTCCCCCTGAAGCAGTTTGAAAATCTCCCTGAAAATGGGCGTGTCAAGAGACAAGGAGGGGAGGAGGTAGAGTTGTGCTTTTGTCCACGCCTCCACCAGCAACAACCTAAAACAAATTAAACCTCTAGCCAACAACATACACCAAGCAACAACAAAGGATAAACATGTAGATGTATTTATCTATTCCACCCATTCCATCCAAAACCAAAGGCTTAAAAAAAAGAAGAAAAAAAAAGAAAAATAAAACCGCTTGTCAGGAGTGAAATGTGGCACTTCCATATAAGGTATGAATGCTGCAGGACCTTCTCATCTCTGCAGGGGATTGGCTCTGCTTGAACCACCTTTGTGATGTCACACATGAGCAGACACATTACACATGAGCGTTTGGACAAGTAAGAAAATTAAGGTGTAATCCACCAGTTCAACCCCATAGGGGTCACCGTAAACACGTTTTTAGACCGGGGTTTAGTTGCACTTTAAGCTGCAAAAAGGGTGAAATCTATCAATCAAGTGTAATGGTGTTAATTTTAGTTGATTTATTTTAAATAAATGGTAGTGTCTCCTGGTATACCAAACTAAAGTCAATGGGCCTCATGCAAGAACCGTTCGTACGCACAGATTTGTTCTTAAACTGTGCGTACGAGTGATTTAGGATCATTTGTGGCATTCAACAATGTTTTCGTATCCTAAGATTTTTTTCAGATACGAACAAAATTTACGTGTGGTCCAGACCTGTCGTATATTTTACGAGCAGTCGGTCAGCTGTTATCCAGACGGATTTCCATCACTAATAACTTATATTTCGTTATTTAGAAAATATTCTGAGTTTAAAAAGAATTAAATGCAACGACACAAATTTGTTAAATTAAAAGAAAGCGGCTTCAACCCCCCACCCCCCCCCGCGCCCCACTCGACCACCGTGCGCCCCCGCGCGTGGTGTGGCCACGCAACGCGCCCCCACTCATGTCGACCACCCGGTGTGCCACGCAACGCGCCCCCACTCATGTCGACCACCCGGTGTGCCACGCAACGCGCCCCCACTCATGTCGACCACCCGGTGTGCCACGCAACGCGCCCCCACTCATGTCGACCACCCGGTGTGCCACGCAACGCGCCCCCACTCATGTCGACCACCCGGTGTGCCACGCAACGCGCCCCCACTCATGTCGACCACCCGGTGTGCCACGCAACGCGCCCCCACTCATGTCGACCACCCGGTGTGCCACGCAACGCGCCCCCACTCATGTCGACCACCCGGTGTGCCACGCAACGCGCCCCCACTCATGTCGACCACCCGGTGTGCCACGCAACGCGCCCCCACTCATGTCGACCACCCGGTGTGCCACGCAACGCGCCCCCACTCATGTCGACCACCCGGTGTGCCACGCAACGCGCCCCCACTCATGTCGACCACCCGGTGTGCCACGCAACGCGCCCCCACT
>JBBPBX010085931.1:0-14998 GCA_038048925.1 Garcialebias charrua | reverse complement strand
ACTAACTAACTAATAAACCTGGTTCATTGAGGGCAGCTGTGTTTTAATTACCTTCACAGAAACATCTGGACTAACTAACTAATAAACCTGGTTCATTGAGGGCAGCTGTGTTTTAATTACCTTCACAGAAACATCTGGACTAACTAACTAATGAACCTGGTTCATTGAGGGCAGCTGTGTTTTAATTACCTTCACAGAAACATCTGGACTAACTAACTAATAAACCTGGTTCATTGAGGGCAGCTGTGTTTTAATTACCTTCACAGAAACATCTGGACTAACTAACTAATAAACCTGGTTCATTGAGGGCAGCTGTGTTTTAATTACCTTCACAGAAACATCTGGACTAACTAACTAATAAACCTGGTTCATTGAGGGCAGCTGTGTTTTAATTACCTTCACAGAAACATCTGGACTAACTAACTAATAAACCTGGTTCATTGAGGGCAGCTGTTTTTTAATTACCTTCACAGAAACATCTGGACTAACTAACTAATAAACCTGGTTCATGGGAAGCAGCTGTGTTTTAATTACCTTCACAGAAACATCTGGACTAACTAATAAACCTGGTTCATTGGGGGCAGCCGTTTTTTAATTACCTTCACAGAAACATCTGGACTAACTAACTAATAAACCTGGTTCATTGGGGCAGCTGTGTTTTAATTACCTTCACAGAAACATCTGGACTAACTAACTAATAAACCTGGTTCATTGGGGGCAGCTGTGTTTTAATTACCTTCACAGAAACATCTGGACTAACTAACTAATAAACCTGGTTCATTGAGGGCAGCTGTGTTTTAATTACCTTCACAGAAACATCTGGACTAACTAACTAATAAACCTGGTTCATTGAGGGCAGCTGTTTTTTAATTACCTTCACAGAAACATCTGGACTAACTAACTAATAAACCTGGTTCATTGAGGGCAGCTGTGTTTTAATTACCTTCACAGAAACATCTGGACTAACTAACTAATAAACCTGGTTCATTGGGGGCAGCTGTGTTTTAATTACCTTCACAGAAACATCTGGACTAACTAACTAATAAACCTGGTTCATTGAGGGCAGCTGTGTTTTAATTGCCTTCACAGAAACATCTGGACTAACTAACTAATAAACCTGTGTATTGAGGGCAGCTGTGTTTTAATTGCCTTCACAGAAACATCTGGACTAACTAACTAATAAACCTGGTTCATTGGGGCAGCTGTGTTTTAATTACCTTCACAGAAACATCTGGACTAACTAACTAATAAACCTGGTTCATTGGGGGCAGCTGTGTTTTAATTACCTTCACAGAAACATCTGGACTAACTAACTAATAAACCTGGTTCATTGGGGGCAGCTGTGTTTTAATTACCTTCACAGAAACATCTGGACTAACTAACTAATAAACCTGGTTCATTGAGGGCAGCTGTGTTTTAATTACCTTCACAGAAACATCTGGACTAACTAACTAATAAACCTGGTTCATTAGGGGCAGCTGTGTTAATTACCTCCACAGAAACATCTGGACTAACTAACTAATAAACCTGGTTCATTGAGGGCAGCTGTGTTTTAATTACCTTCACAGAAACATCTGGACTAACTAACTAATAAACCTGGTTCATTGAGGGCAGCTGTGTTTTAATTACCTTCACAGAAACATCTGGACTAACTAACTAATAAACCTGGTTCATTGAGGGCAGCTGTGTTTTAATTACCTTCACAGAAACATCTGGACTAACTAACTAATAAACCTGGTTCATTGGGGCAGCTGTGTTTTAATTACCTTCACAGAAACATCTGGACTAACTAACTAATAAACCTGGTTCATTGAGGGCAGCTGTGTTTTAATTACCTTCACAGAAACATCTGGACTAACTAACTAATAAACCTGGTTCATTGAGGGCAGCTGTGTTTTAATTACCTTCACAGAAACATCTGGACTAACTAACTAATAAACCTGGTTCATTGGAGGCAGCTGTGTTTTAATTACCTTCACAGAAACATCTGGACTAACTAACTAATAAACCTGGTTCATTGAGGGCAGCTGTGTTTTAATTACCTTCACAGAAACATCTGGACTAACTAACTAATAAACCTGGTTCATTGGAGGCAGCTGTGTTTTAATTACCTTCACAGAAACATCTGGACTAACTAACTAATAAACCTGGTTCATTGAGGGCAGCTGTGTTTTAATTACCTTCACAGAAACATCTGGACTAACTAACTAATAAACCTGGTTCATTGGGGGCAGCTGTGTTTTAATTACCTTCACAGAAACATCTGGACTAACTAACTAATAAACCTGGTTCATTGAGGGCAGCTGTGTTTTAATTACCTTCACAGAAACATCTGGACTAACTAACTAATAAACCTGGTTCATTGGGCAGCTGTGTTTTAATTACCTTCACAGAAACATCTGGACTAACTAACTAATAAACCTGGTTCATTGGGCAGCTGTGTTTTAATTACCTTCACAGAAACATCTGGACTAACTAACTAATAAACCTGGTTCATTGAGGGCAGCTGTGTTTTAATTACCTTCACAGAAACATCTGGACTAACTAACTAATAAACCTGGTTCATTGAGGGCAGCTGTTTTTTAATTACCTTCACAGAAACATCTGGACTAACTAACTAATAAACCTGGTTCATTGAGGGCAGCTGTGTTTTAATTACCTTCACAGAAACATCTGGACTAACTAACTAATAAACCTGGTTCATTGGGGGCAGCTGTTTTTTAATTACCTTCACAGAAACATCTGGACTAACTAACTAATAAACCTGGTTCATTGAGGGCAGCTGTGTTTTAATTACCTTCACAGAAACATCTGGACTAACTAACTAATAAACCTGGTTCATTGGGGCAGCTGTGTTTTAATTACCTTCACAGAAACATCTGGACTAACTAACTAATAAACCTGGTTCATTGAGGGCAGCTGTGTTTTAATTACCTTCACAGAAACATCTGGACTAACTAACTAATAAACCTGGTTCATTGAGGGCAGCTGTGTTTTAATTGCCTTCACAGAAACATCTGGACTAACTAACTAATAAACCTGGTTCATTGGGGGCAGCTGTGTTTTAATTACCTTCACAGAAACATCTGGACTAACTAACTAATAAACCTGGTTCATTGGGGGCAGCTGTGTTTTAATTACCTTCACAGAAACATCTGGACTAACTAACTAATAAACCTGGTTCATTGGGGCAGCTGTGTTTTAATTACCTTCACAGAAACATCTGGACTAACTAACTAATAAACCTGGTTCATTGAGGGCAGCTGTGTTTTAATTACCTTCACAGAAACATCTGGACTAACTAACTAATAAACCTGGTTCATTGAGGGCAGCTGTGTTTTAATTACCTTCACAGAAACATCTGGACTAACTAACTAATAAACCTGGTTCATTGAGGGCAGCTGTGTTTTAATTACCTTCACAGAAACATCTGGACTAACTAACTAATAAACCTGGTTCATTAGGGGCAGCTGTGTTAATTACCTCCACAGAAACATCTGGACTAACTAACTAATAAACCTGGTTCATTGAGGGCAGCTGTGTTTTAATTTCCTTCACAGAAACATCTGGACTAACTAACTAATAAACCTGGTTCATTGAGGGCAGCTGTGTTTTAATTACCTTCACAGAAACATCTGGACTAACTAACTAATAAACCTGGTTCATTGAGGGCAGCTGTGTTTTAATTACCTTCACAGAAACATCTGGACTAACTAACTAATAAACCTGGTTCATTGAGGGCAGCTGTGTTTTAATTACCTTCACAGAAACATCTGGACTAACTAACTAATAAACCTGGTTCATTGAGGCAGCTGTGTTTTAATTACCTTCACAGAAACATCTGGACTAACTAACTAATAAACCTGGTTCATTGGAGGCAGCTGTGTTTTAATTACCTTCACAGAAACATCTGGACTAACTAACTAATAAACCTGGTTCATTGAGGGCAGCTGTGTTTTAATTACCTTCACAGAAACATCTGGACTAACTAACTAATAAACCTGGTTCATTGAGGGCAGCTGTGTTTTAATTACCTTCACAGAAACATCTGGACTAACTAACTAATAAACCTGGTTCATTGAGGGCAGCTGTGTTTTAATTACCTTCACAGAAACATCTGGACTAACTAACTAATAAACCTGGTTCATTGAGGGCAGCTGTGTTTTAATTACCTTCACAGAAACATCTGGACTAACTAACTAATAAACCTGGTTCATTGAGGGCAGCTGTGTTTTAATTACCTTCACAGAAACATCTGGACTAACTAACTAATAAACCTGGTTCATTGAGGGCAGCTGTGTTTTAATTACCTTCACAGAAACATCTGGACTAACTAACTAATAAACCTGGTTCATTGAGGGCAGCTGTGTTTTAATTACCTTCACAGAAACATCTGGACTAACTAACTAATAAACCTGGTTCATTGAGGGCAGCTGTTTTTTAATTACCTTCACAGAAACATCTGGACTAACTAACTAATAAACCTGGTTCATTGGGGGCAGCTGTGTTTTAATTACCTTCACAGAAACATCTGGACTAACTAACTAATAAACCTGGTTCATTGGGGCAGCTGTGTTTTAATTACCTTCACAGAAACATCTGGACTAACTAACTAATAAACCTGGTTCATTGAGGGCAGCTGTGTTTTAATTACCTTCACAGAAACATCTGGACTAACTAACTAATAAACCTGGTTCATTGAGGGCAGCTGTGTTTTAATTACCTTCACAGAAACATCTGGACTAACTAACTAATAAACCTGGTTCATTGAGGGCAGCTGTGTTTTAATTACCTTCACAGAAACATCTGGACTAACTAACTAATAAACCTGGTTCATTGGGGCAGCTGTGTTTTAATTACCTTCACAGAAACATCTGGACTAACTAACTAATAAACCTGGTTCATTGAGGGCAGCTGTGTTTTAATTACCTTCACAGAAACATCTGGACTAACTAACTAATAAACCTGGTTCATTGAGGGCAGCTGTGTTTTAATTACCTTCACAGAAACATCTGGACTAACTAACTAATAAACCTGGTTCATTGGAGGCAGCTGTGTTTTAATTACCTTCACAGAAACATCTGGACTAACTAACTAATAAACCTGGTTCATTGGGGCAGCTGTGTTTTAATTACCTTCACAGAAACATCTGGACTAACTAACTAATAAACCTGGTTCATTGAGGGCAGCTGTGTTTTAATTACCTTCACAGAAACATCTGGACTAACTAACTAATAAACCTGGTTCATTGGGGGCAGCTGTGTTTTAATTACCTTCACAGAAACATCTGGACTAACTAACTAATAACCCTGGTTCATTGAGGGCAGCTGTTTTTTAATTACCTTCACAGAAACATCTGGACTAACTAACTAATAAACCTGGTTCATTGGGGGCAGCTGTGTTTTAATTACCTTCACAGAAACATCTGGACTAACTAACTAATAAACCTGGTTCATTGAGGGCAGCTGTGTTTTAATTACCTTCACAGAAACATCTGGACTAACTAATTAATAAACCTGGTTCATTGAGGGCAGCTGTGTTTTAATTACCTTCACAGAAACATCTGGACTAACTAACTAATAAACCTGGTTCATTGGGGCAGCTGTGTTTTAATTACCTTCACAGAAACATCTGGACTAACTAACTAATAAACCTGGTTCATTGGGGGCCGCTGTGTTAATTACCTTCACAGAAACATCTGGACTAACTAACTAATAAACCTGGTTCATTGTGTTCAGCTGTGTTTTAATTACCTTTACAGAAACATCTGGACTAACTAACTAATAAACCTGGTTCATTGTGTTCAGCTGTGTTTTAATTACCTTCACAGAAACATCTGGACTAACTAACTAATAAACCTGGTTCATTGTGTTCAGCTGTTTTTTAATTACCTTCACAGAAACATCTGGACTAACTAACTAATAAACCTGGTTCATTGAGGGCAGCTGTTTTTAATTACTTTCACAGAAACATCTGGACTAACTAACTAATAAACCTGGTTCATTGGGGGCAGCTGTGTTTTAATTACCTTCACAGAAACATCTGGACTAACTAACTAATAAACCTGGTTCATTGGGGGCAGCTGTGTTTTAATTACCTTCACAGAAACATCTGGACTAACTAACTAATAAACCTGGTTCATTGAGGGCAGCTGTGTTTTAATTACCTTCACAGAAACATCTGGACTAACTAACTAATAAACCTGGTTCATTGAGGGCAGCTGTTTTTTAATTACCTTCACAGAAACATCTGGACTAACTAACTAATAAACCTGGTTCATTGGCAGCTGTGTTTTAATTACCTTCACAGAAACATCTGGACTAACTAACTAATAAACCTGGTTCATTGAGGGCAGCTGTGTTTTAATTACCTTCACAGAAACATCTGGACTAACTAACTAATAAACCTGGTTCATTGGGGCAGCTGTGTTTTAATTACCTTCACAGAAACATCTGGACTAACTAACTAATAAACCTGGTTCATTGGGGGCAGCTGTGTTTTAATTACCTTCACAGAAACATCTGGACTAACTAACTAATAAACCTGGTTCATTGAGGGCAGCTGTGTTTTAATTACCTTCACAGAAACATCTGGACTAACTAACTAATAAACCTGGTTCATTGAGGGCAGCTGTGTTTTAATTACCTTCACAGAAACATCTGGACTAACTAACTAATAAACCTGGTTCATTGAGGGCAGCTGTGTTTTAATTACCTTCACAGAAACATCTGGACTAACTAACTAATAAACCTGGTTCATTGGGGGCAGCTGTGTTTTAATTACCTTCACAGAAACATCTGGACTAACTAACTAATAAACCTGGTTCATTGAGGGCAGCTGTGTTTTAATTACCTTCACAGAAACATCTGGACTAACTAACTAATAAACCTGGTTCATTGAGGGCAGCTGTGTTTTAATTACCTTCACAGAAACATCTGGACTAACTAACTAATAAACCTGGTTCATTGGCAGCTGTGTTTTAATTACCTTCACAGAAACATCTGGACTAACTAACTAATAAACCTGGTTCATTGAGGGCAGCTGTGTTTTAATTACCTTCACAGAAACATCTGGACTAACTAACTAATAAACCTGGTTCATTGTGTTTCAGCTGTGTTTTAATTACCTTCACAGAAACATCTGGACTAACTAACTAATAAACCTGGTTCATTGGCAGCTGTGTTTTAATTACCTTCACAGAAACATCTGGACTAACTAACTAATAAACCTGGTTCATTGAGGGCAGCTGTGTTTTAATTACCTTCACAGAAACATCTGGACTAACTAACTAATAAACCTGGTTCATTGAGGGCAGCTGTGTTTTAATTACCTTCACAGAAACATCTGACTAACTAACTAATAAACCTGGTTCATTGAGGGCAGCTGTGTTTTAATTACCTTCACAGAAACATCTGGACTAACTAACTAATAAACCTGGTTCATTGGAGGCAGCTGTGTTTTAATTACCTTCACAGAAACATCTGGACTAACTAACTAATAAACCTGGTTCATTGAGGGCAGCTGTGTTTTAATTACCTTCACAGAAACATCTGGACTAACTAACTAATAAACCTGGTTCATTGAGGGCAGCTGTGTTTTAATTACCTTCACAGAAACATCTGGACTAACTAACTAATAAACCTGGTTCATTGGGGCAGCTGTGTTTTAATTACCTTCACAGAAACATCTGGACTAACTAACTAATAAACCTGGTTCATTGAGGGCAGCTGTGTTTTAATTACCTTCACAGAAACATCTGGACTAACTAACTAATAAACCTGGTTCATTGAGGGCAGCTGTGTTTTAATTACCTTCACAGAAACATCTGGACTAACTAACTAATAAACCTGGTTCATTGAGGGCAGCTGTGTTTTAATTACCTTCACAGAAACATCTGGACTAACTAACTAATAAACCTGGTTCATTGAGGGCAGCTGTGTTTTAATTACCTTCACAGAAACATCTGGACTAACTAACTAATAAACCTGGTTCATTGAGGGCAGCTGTGTTTTAATTACCTTCACAGAAACATCTGGACTAACTAACTAATAAACCTGGTTCATTGAGGGCAGCTGTGTTTTAATTACCTTCACAGAAACATCTGGACTAACTAACTAATAAACCTGGTTCATTGAGGGCAGCTGTGTTTTAATTACCTTCACAGAAACATCTGGACTAACTAACTAATAAACCTGGTTCATTGGGGGCAGCTGTGTTTTAATTACCTTCACAGAAACATCTGGACTAACTAACTAATAAACCTGGTTCATTGAGGGCAGCTGTGTTTTAATTACCTTCACAGAAACATCTGGACTAACTAACTAATAAACCTGGTTCATTGAGGGCAGCTGTGTTTTAATTACCTTCACAGAAACATCTGGACTAACTAACTAATAAACCTGGTTCATTGAGGGCAGCTGTGTTTTAATTACCTTCACAGAAACATCTGGACTAACTAACTAATAAACCTGGTTCATTGGGGGCAGCTGTGTTTTAATTACCTTCACAGAAACATCTGGACTAACTAACTAATAAACCTGGTTCATTGAGGGCAGCTGTGTTTTAATTACCTTCACAGAAACATCTGGACTAACTAACTAATAAACCTGGTTCATTGAGGGCAGCTGTGTTTTAATTACCTTCACAGAAACATCTGGACTAACTAACTAATAAACCTGGTTCATTGAGGGCAGCTGTGTTTTAATTACCTTCACAGAAACATCTGGACTAACTAACTAATAAACCTGGTTCATTGGGGGCCGCTGTATTAATTACCTTCACAGAAACATCTGGACTAACTAACTAATAAACCTGGTTCATTGGGGGCCGCTGTATTAATTACCTTCACAGAAACATCTGGACTAACTAACTAATAAACCTGGTTCATTGTGTTTCAGCTGTGTTTTAATTACCTTTACAGAAACATCTGGACTAACTAACTAATAAACCTGGTTCATTGTGTTTCAGCAGTGTTTTAATTACCTTCACAGAAACATCTGGACTAACTAACTAATAAACCTGGTTCATTGTGTTTCAGCTGTGTTTTAATTACCTTCACAGAAACATCTGGACTAACTAACTAATAAACCTGGTTCATTGAGGGCAACTGTGTTTTAATTACCTTCACAGAAACATCTGGACTAACTAACTAATAAACCTGGTTCATTGGGGGCAGCTGTGTTTTAATTACCTTCACAGAAACATCTGGACTAACTAACTAATAAACCTGGTTCATTGAGGGCAGCTGTGTTTTAATTACCTTCACAGAAACATCTGGACTAACTAACTAATAAACCTGGTTCATTGAGGGCAGCTGTGTTTTAATTACCTTCACAGAAACATCTGGACTAACTAACTAATAAACCTGGTTCATTGAGGGCAGCTGTGTTTTAATTACCTTCACAGAAACATCTGGACTAACTAACTAATAAACCTGGTTCATTGAGGGCAGCTGTGTTTTAATTACCTTCACAGAAACATCTGGACTAACTAACTAATAAACCTGGTTCATTGAGGGCAGCTGTGTTTTAATTACCTTCACAGAAACATCTGGACTAACTAACTAATAAACCTGGTTCATTGAGGGCAGCTGTGTTTTAATTACCTTCACAGAAACATCTGGACTAACTAACTAATAAACCTGGTTCATTGGAGGCAGCTGTGTTTTAATTACCTTCACAGAAACATCTGGACTAACTAACTAATAAACCTGGTTCATTGAGGGCAGCTGTGTTTTAATTACCTTCACAGAAACATCTGGACTAACTAACTAATAAACCTGGTTCATTGAGGGCAGCTGTGTTTTAATTACCTTCACAGAAACATCTGGACTAACTAACTAATAAACCTGGTTCATTGGGCAGCTGTGTTTTAATTACCTTCACAGAAACATCTGGACTAACTAACTAATAAACCTGGTTCATTGAGGGCAGCTGTGTTTTAATTACCTTCACAGAAACATCTGGACTAACTAACTAATAAACCTGGTTCATTGAGGGCAGCTGTGTTTTAATTACCTTCACAGAAACGGACTAACTAACTAATAAACCTGGTTCATTGAGGGCAGCCGTGTTTTAATTACCTTCACAGAAACATCTGGACTAACTAACTAATACACCTGGTTCACTGGGGGAGGCTGTGTTTTAATTACCTTCACAGAAACATCTGGACTAACTAACTAATAAACCTGGTTCATTGAGGGCAGCTGTGTTTTAATTACCTTCACAGAAACATCTGGACTAACTAACTAATAAACCTGGTTCATTGAGGGCAGCTGTGTTTTAATTACCTTCACAGAAACATCTGGACTAACTAACTAATAAACCTGGTTCATTGAGGGCAGCTGTGTTTTAATTACCTTCACAGAAACATCTGGACTAACTAACTAATAAACCTGGTTCATTGAGGGCAGCTGTGTTTTAATTACCTTCACAGAAACATCTGGACTAACTAACTAATAAACCTGGTTCATTGAGGGCAGCTGTGTTTTAATTACCTTCACAGAAACATCTGGACTAACTAACTAATAAACCTGGTTCATTGGGGGCAGCTGTTTTTTAATTACCTTCACAGAAACATCTGGACTAACTAACTAATAAACCTGGTTCATTGAGGGCAGCTGTGTTTTAATTACCTTCACAGAAACATCTGGACTAACTAACTAATAAACCTGGTTCATTGAGGGCAGCTGTGTTTTAATTACCTTCACAGAAACATCTGGACTAACTAACTAATAAACCTGGTTCATTGGGGGCAGCTGTGTTTTAATTACCTTCACAGAAACATCTGGACTAACTAACTAATAAACCTGGTTCATTGAGGGCAGCTGTGTTTTAATTACCTTCACAGAAACATCTGGACTAACTAATAAACCTGGTTCATTGAGGGCAGCTGTGTTTTAATTACCTTCACAGAAACATCTGGACTAACTAACTAATAAACCTGGTTCATTGGGGGCAGCTGTATTAATTACCTTCACAGAAACATCTGGACTAACTAACTAATAAACCTGGTTCATTGTGTTTCAGCTGTGTTTTAATTACCTTTACAGAAACATCTGGACTAACTAACTAATAAACCTGGTTCATTGTGTTTCAGCAGTGTTTTAATTACCTTCACAGAAACATCTGGACTAACTAACTAATAAACCTGGTTCATTGTGTTTCAGCTGTGTTTTAATTACCTTCACAGAAACATCTGGACTAACTAACTAATAAACCTGGTTCATTGAGGGCAGCTGTGTTTTAATTACCTTCACAGAAACATCTGGACTAACTAACTAATAAACCTGGTTCATTGAGGGCAGCTGTGTTTTAATTACCTTCACAGAAACATCTGGACTAACTAACTAATAAACCTGGTTCATTGAGGGCAGCTGTGTTTTAATTACCTTCACAGAAACATCTGGACTAACTAACTAATACACCTGGTTCACTGGGGGAGGCTGTGTTTTAATTACCTTCACAGAAACATCTGGACTAACTAACTAATAAACCTGGTTCATTGGGGGCAGCTGTGTTTTAATTACCTTCACAGAAACATCTGGACTAACTAACTAATAAACCTGGTTCATTGAGGGCAGCTGTGTTTTAATTACCTTCACAGAAACATCTGGACTAACTAACTAATAAACCTGGTTCATTGAGGGCAGCTGTGTTTTAATTACCTTCACAGAAACATCTGGACTAACTAACTAATAAACCTGGTTCATTGAGGGCAGCTGTGTTTTAATTACCTTCACAGAAACATCTGGACTAACTAACTAATAAACCTGGTTCATTGAGGGCAGCTGTGTTTTAATTACCTTCACAGAAACATCTGGACTAACTAACTAATAAACCTGGTTCATTGAGGGCAGCTGTGTTTTAATTACCTTCACAGAAACATCTGGACTAACTAACTAATAAACCTGGTTCATTGAGGGCAGCTGTGTTTTAATTACCTTCACAGAAACATCTGGACTAACTAACTAATAAACCTGGTTCATTGAGGGCAGCTGTGTTTTAATTACCTTCACAGAAACATCTGGACTAACTAACTAATAAACCTGGTTCATTGGGGCAGCTGTGTTTTAATTACCTTCACAGAAACATCTGGACTAACTAACTAATAAACCTGGTTCATTGTGTTTCAGCTGTGTTTTAATTACCTTCACAGAAACATCTGGACTAACTAACTAATAAACCTGGTTCATTGTGTTTCAGCTGTGTTTTAATTACCTTCACAGAAACATCTGGACTAACTAACTAATAAACCTGGTTCATTGTGTTTCAGCTGTGTTTTAATTACCTTCACAGAAACATCTGGACTAACTAACTAATAAACCTGGTTCATTGAGGGCAGCTGTGTTTTAATTACCTTCACAGAAACATCTGGACTAACTAACTAATAAACCTGGTTCATTGAGGGCAGCTGTGTTTTAATTACCTTCACAGAAACATCTGGACTAACTAACTAATAAACCTGGTTCATTGAGGGCAGCTGTGTTTTAATTACCTTCACAGAAACATCTGGACTAACTAACTAATAAACCTGGTTCATTGGGGGCAGCTGTGTTTTAATTACCTTCACAGAAACATCTGGACTAACTAACTAATAAACCTGGTTCATTGAGGGCAGCTGTGTTTTAATTACCTTCACAGAAACATCTGGACTAACTAACTAATAAACCTGGTTCATTGAGGGCAGCTGTGTTTTAATTACCTTCACAGAAACATCTGGACTAACTAACTAATAAACCTGGTTCATTGAGGGCAGCTGTGTTTTAATTACCTTCACAGAAACATCTGGACTAACTAACTAATAAACCTGGTTCATTGAGGGCAGCTGTGTTTTAATTACCTTCACAGAAACATCTGGACTAACTAACTAATAAACCTGGTTCATTGAGGGCAGCTGTGTTTTAATTACCTTCACAGAAACATCTGGACTAACTAACTAATAAACCTGGTTCATTGTGTTTCAGCTGTGTTTTAATTACCTTCACAGAAACATCTGGACTAACTAACTAATAAACCTGGTTCATTGAGGGCAGCTGTGTTTTAATTACCTTCACAGAAACATCTGGACTAACTAACTAATAAACCTGGTTCATTGAGGGCAGCTGTGTTTTAATTACCTTCACAGAAACATCTGGACTAACTAACTAATAAACCTGGTTCATTGAGCAGCTGTGTTTTAATTACCTTCACAGAAACATCTGGACTAACTAACTAATAAACCTGGTTCATTGAGGGCAGCTGTGTTTTAATTACCTTCACAGAAACATCTGGACTAACTAACTAATAAACCTGGTTCATTGAGGGCAGCTGTGTTTTAATTACCTTCACAGAAACATCTGGACTAACTAACTAATAAACCTGGTTCATTGGAGGCAGCTGTGTTTTAATTACCTTCACAGAAACATCTGGACTAACTAACTAATAAACCTGGTTCATTGAGTGCAGCTGTGTTTTAATTACCTTCACAGAAACATCTGGACTAACTAACTAATAAACCTGGTTCATTGAGGGCAGCTGTGTTTTAATTACCTTCACAGAAACATCTGGACTAACTAACTAATAAACCTGGTTCATTGAGGGCAGCTGTGTTTTAATTACCTTCACAGAAACATCTGGACTAACTAACTAATAAACCTGGTTCATTGAGGGCAGCTGTGTTTTAATTACCTTCACAGAAACATCTGGACTAACTAACTAATAAACCTGGTTCATTGAGGGCAGCTGTGTTTTAATTACCTTCACAGAAACATCTGGACTAACTAACTAATAAACCTGGTTCATTGAGGGCAGCTGTGTTTTAATTACCTTCACAGAAACATCTGGACTAACTAACTAATAAACCTGGTTCATTGAGGGCAGCTGTGTTTTAATTACCTTCACAGAAACATCTGGACTAACTAACTAATAAACCTGGTTCATTGAGGGCAGCTGTGTTTTAATTACCTTCACAGAAACATCTGGACTAACTAACTAATAAACCTGGTTCATTGGAGGGCAGCTGTGTTTTAATTACCTTCACAGAAACATCTGGACTAACTAACTAATAAACCTGGTTCATTGGGGCAGCTGTGTTTTAATTACCTTCACAGAAACATCTGGACTAACTAACTAATAAACCTGGTTCATTGAGGGCAGCTGTGTTTTAATTACCTTCACAGAAACATCTGGACTAACTAACTAATAAACCTGGTTCATTGAGGGCAGCTGTGTTTTAATTACCTTCACAGAAACATCTGGACTAACTAACTAATAAACCTGGTTCATTGAGGGCAGCTGTGTTTTAATTACCTTCACAGAAACATCTGGACTAACTAACTAATAAACCTGGTTCATTGAGGGCAGCTGTGTTTTAATTACCTTCACAGAAACATCTGGACTAACTAACTAATAAACCTGGTTCATTGGGGGCAGCTGTGTTTTAATTACCTTCACAGAAACATCTGGACTAACTAACTAATAAACCTGGTTCATTGAGGGCAGCTGTGTTTTAATTACCTTCACAGAAACATCTGGACTAACTAACTAATAAACCTGGTTCATTGGGCAGCTGTGTTTTAATTACCTTCACAGAAACATCTGGACTAACTAACTAATAAACCTGGTTCATTGGGGGCAGCTGTGTTTTAATTACCTTCACAGAAACATCTGGACTAACTAACTAATAAACCTGGTTCATTGAGGGCAGCTGTGTTTTAATTACCTTCACAGAAACATCTGGACTAACTAACTAATAAACCTGGTTCATTGAGGGCAGCTGTGTTTTAATTACCTTCACAGAAACATCTGGACTAACTAACTAATAAACCTGGTTCATTGAGGGCAGCTGTTTTTTAATTACCTTCACAGAAACATCTGGACTAACTAACTAATAAACCTGGTTCATTGAGGGCAGCTGTGTTTTAATTACCTTCACAGAAACATCTGGACTAACTAACTAATAAACCTGGTTCATTGAGGGCAGCTGTGTTTTAATTACCTTCACAGAAACATCTGGACTA
>JBBPBX010085930.1:0-14998 GCA_038048925.1 Garcialebias charrua | reverse complement strand
TGTACGGTACCTCTCCTACAAGTCAAACCTCAGTAAACCACTTGTTCTCATTCTCACTGTTCTCTGTCAGTGAGGTTACTAAACTATTCTAGAAAATCTGCAAGCCCGGATGACTTCCCTCCTTATTTCTAGCCAGTCTCCAGACCTAAACCCTATAGAAAATCTTTGGAGGGAGCTCAAACTCCGTGTTTCTCAGCTGATCTCTTATAAAGGCCTCTTCTTTGCTCATGTAACCTGGAACACCTTGCACATGGATTAATGTTTGATTTCTCAAAACATTCAGTCAAAGAATCAACACACAAATAGCAGCTGCACAAATAGCAGAACTGGTATCATATATTTTCAATCTGTCCATACAACAAAATACTGTTCCAAATGCTTGGAAAACGGCTCACTATAATTATTGACACATTTCTAAACTCTGTATTTTAGCTAAGGTTTTAGAAAATGGTAAATACCCAAGTCAAGAAGTATTTGGATTCTTTTAACATTTTACCCTCCCTCCAATCTGGCTTCAAGAAACAACATAGCACAATGACTGCTTCGCTCAAGGTTTTTGATGATGTTGTTGCAGCACTGGATTCTATGGATTACTGTGCGCCACACGCTATCTAGACCTGTCCAAAGCTTTCAATACTAAATCATGACAGCTTATGTAATAAGCTCTCAGATATTGTTTTCTCAGATCACACATATGGTTTTCTAATGATCTTGCAGGTCAAAGGCAATGTGTTCAACACAATACTTTTTCTAGCTATTTAACTGTCAATAATGGTGTGCCACAAGGCTCAGTTTTAGGACCACTCTCTTTACAATTTATATAAACAATGTAGTTCAAAACATTCCTGACGCTTCCTTACATCTCTATGCCGATGATACACTTGTTTATTGATGAGCTAACACAGTTGCCAAGGTTTTCCTGCTTCTACAGTCTGCATTTGACATCATTCAGTCTGACTTATTCCATTTCAAACTGGTACTAAATGCTGATAAAACCAAGGGGATGCTGTTTTCAAACAGAAAGTTGGTACCATCAGTTCTTCCTCCTATTTTATCCATACATGGTTTTCCTATTGTTTGTGAATTCTTACAAATACTTGGGGGAATTTTAGTTGATGCACATCTCTCTTTAAAGGCACATGTTAAAAATGTAATAAATAAACTGACGTTAAAACTGGGTTTCTTTTTCTGAAATAGATCTTGCTTAACTCTGAATGCCAGGAAATACCTTGTAGCTGCAATTTTTCTGATGGCTATTGATTATGATGACATTATTTACATGAATGCCCCTGCCAGCTCTATGCAGATGTTGGATGCCATCTACCATGGCACACTAAGGTTCATAACTGGTTTTAACTACCATACCCATCACTGCATTCTGTACTCATTGGTCTGTCTCACTGTACATCTTTATCTATAAATCACTCCTTGGTCTGCTGCCTTCTTATATCTCCACCCACATGTCACGTCATCAGTGCAGTTACAGCGTGCACTCTCAGGCCATCATTCCCTGCAGCGTTCCCTCCGAACTCGGCAAAAAGGCCTCTTCTTACTCTGCTCCTGTAACCTGGAACACCTTGCACTTGGATTCATGTTTGATTTCTCAAAACATTCAGTCAAAGAATCAACACACAAAAAAGACAAAAGAGACGCAGCACCTTCTTATTTAACTCGCTAAAATAGCTTTATATCGTTATTAATAGTAGTAGTAATAATAGTAATAGTATTAGCCATTAGAAAATGTTTTGACAATGTTGAAAGTGTTACATTCTGTGTTGGGTAAACCACGTCACAGTGTGCCATCTCTCTGGGCCTCAGCGCTATCAAACGTGCTCCTTTGGACACATCCAAACCCATAAAACAAATGATATCCAGAAATAATGACGTGTATACACAACAACAACAAAAAAACACAGAATCACGTTGTACACTGTGCAATGTCCTCCAACGCTGTTCAGATTGAAGCCAGATGGCACTGTTTGTGTTCTCATGCATCCTGCGTCATCCCATAGTGGTGACATGAGAGTTTATACCGTACGGTGACAGTAACTCTGTCGCTATACTTAAGCCGATGTTTGTTTTTAATAGAAAAATAACAAAAATAAAAACATAAGCATGATGTTTGTGTGTACGATATGGTGTCTTGATACTAAGTTAAAGTTGTGTAAATTAAGTGAATTCATGTTGATGTTAAAGACAGAAAAGTTTGCTGAGATTTCAAATCATAGTGATCACTGCAGAATACAAGAAATGAAGGAGGAAGAGGAGGAAGTAACGCAGGCTTCTTTAGCCTTTTGCTACACTTTAGAGTAAAGATAGCAAGTGTCTATCTAATTTTCTACTTATAGTGTATAGTGGAACACACCCCTACACACTCATACACACACACACACACACACACAGAGGGCCTAATGTTTGGATCGTCCACTCTCACAGCTTACGTCCTTCATTTAGTGGGGTGTGATCCCAGAGTTAATGTCACTTTGCTTTTCTTCTACTCCATCTCCTTAGCAGCAGCAATCTATTGAAAAGAACGTGATTAAACCGTATTGTTAGTTACTGCACACAAGACTTGCCCTTGAATAGCCTACAGAATAATGTTTATCCAATGCTATAATCGACACCATTTTAATAATGAAAGCTGTGGCAATAATTAGCATTTTTAATGACAATAATCAGACTCATTGTGATAATCATATTGTAATAACAATAAATGTAATATTGAGAAAAGCAATGTTCATTGGCAACAAGTATTTACATTTCATTGTAAACATGACAGTAGCAGGGTATATAGGTACTTCTTTTTGTTAATTACACAGTAATTGCTCAGGTGTCGCTAACCCTCATTTTTAGCGGTGCGTGTCCCGTAAAGTCACATTTCTGCGTAAAATCACACACGCATATGAACACGCACACGCAAACAGAGTTACACCTCAGTGCTAAAGGCACATCAGAGTTTCAGTCAAACACCTGCTTGGGTTTAGCCTGGTTAAAACCAGACCCTTGTCCTTCACTTCGCTTTGGACTAGGGTCTGGGACTTCTCTCATAGACAAGGATTTCTCCGGTAGATTTTTGACCGGACCAATCAGAGAACAGAAGGCAGAGTTTTGTTAGTTTAGCCTGGCGAGGTCCAGGCTATTCAGATAAATAGCTCAGAAACCACTCGGTGGATATTTTTTCTGCTACCAGTGTGTAATTATATGGCTCTAATTTACTGACTGTTGGCCTAGATTAAACATTTGAGATAAAATTCGATTTTTTATCATTTATTTTCGTAGCGCACCCGAGGCTGTTTGGAAAATGTCAAACCGAAACTATTTAAATCCAGCAGATTTGACCATTTCGTGAATTGATTTAGGAACTGTTAAGCTCAGGAACACTTCTGATATAACGTCAGCTAAGAAATATATTTTTTCTCAGCAAAGAAATAATAGTTTTTTACCTTGTTTTCATGAAAATTCCTTCGTGGCGGCAGCCATTTTAACTGACGACGTCAGTCGACGTCGTTCAAAACTCCGCCTTCTGTTCTCTGATTGGTCCGGTAATCCGCCTTCTGTTCTCTGATTGGTCCGGTCAAAAATCTACCGGAGAAATCCTTGTCTATGAGAGAAGTCCCAGACCCTAGTACAAAGCGAAGTGAAGGACAAGGGTCTGGTTTTAACCAGGCTAGCTTGGGTTTGAGCTACTCTGGAGTCAGAGCAGGGGAGCAGACAACAGGAGAGCCAACAAATGTACAGTGTGCAGTTACCGCTCTCTTAATGGCACAGTCTGCCATAATGTGTCTGCTTACACACGGTGGTGGTGGTGGTGGGGATTTCTGTCAGACCGAGGCCCATTTGAGGATGAATTTCAGCCATCTATGATCTATACATCGAGAAGTTTTGTAACAGTTCAAATAAGTGTAGAGCATTAAGTGAGGAACAGCTTCTACCCTGAAGCTGTTAGACTCACAAATCCATAACCAGGACGAAACAAATCACTGTAATGTCACTGTGACTGGTAATATGTGCTGCTGATTATCCATGCTGCTGATCTCATGCTGCTGATTATTTCATGCTGCTGTATTCATATGTACCCATCTGCTCACACTGACTCATGTTCGTGCTGCTGTTGTTACGCCATATTGTTTTGCATTATTAGTGTATAGCGTATATCTTAGATTTTTTTGCGTAGTTTGGCGTTCCTTTCATTAAGTGTATAGTTTATATCTTAGATCCTTATTTACTGTTTCTTTTTACACTTTATAGATTAGCTTTTTTGGCTATAACTGGGATCCTGATTACATAATTTCGTTCCACCTCATGTCCCACATGTGGTGAAATGACAATAAACTTACTTGAACTTGGACTTACAACTCTATTGCATTCTTGTACTCCGCATCACTTTGGTATCAGATGGTTTTAAAGGTCTCTTAATTATTTACTCTGGACATACATTCTATGTAAAAATGTTGCAAGTAGAGTTGCCAACGTTTAAAACATTTACATCCAGAACAGGAGCAAATTCTTTCTCACACTTTCCAAACACGGACAACGACTGTTAATTCTCTTCTGTGTTTTTTGCAGGATCTTATTGTTTTTCTAGGGAACTATGCTCCTGATCACAAATCCTCAGCGTAATTAGGCATTGGTTCTTTTTTTCTTTTTCTTTTTTAACTGTAAGACAGCTTTTGATTTATGACAAAATGAGCAATGAATTCTCTGGATTAATGTAAAACATATCAGCTTGAGGATGAATAAAAACAAGAGGACTTCATATTGTAGATTATATGCCCATCGACAAACTATTATACAGCAATATACTGTATAAGAATGCGAAGCAAAAAGCTTGTTTTGACCTTGAGGCCGGAGTGATGAAAGGTGCACGCAACACTGTCTAGTGACGATGCTTATATGTAGCAAGTTTCTTTAAATTATCTTGAGTGGATCAGACGTTATGAGTGGGACAAGAGAAAGTTTACAGACAGACGGACGCAGACTGTACCATTTTCGATGGGTGTACAAAAAGTACCGGCATGTTTTCATTAGATTTACACTCACTTAAAAAGATGGAACAAAGTATGTTCCCCATTAATTTAAAACAAATAAACCTCTTAAGAATTAATTTTAAGGTGATTCTTAAGCGGATGAAGATAATGGATGGACCTTTCATTTAAAGAACGGTTGTCGACGCTAATTGCAAAACGGTACGCATTAACGGTATCCAGTCCAAGTAACAGGTTCTGTTTTGCAATTTGCCAATCGTTGTTTAAAATATGGAGCAGAGTGTTCTTTATTGCTTTATTAAGGAACCCATCTTTTAGGGACAATTCTACATTTTTAAGAAAAGCTAGCAAAGCTAATTGCAAAACAATCCATGGCAAAAGGTCCATACTTTATACTTCTACGCCAGTAAGCATATTGAGGGTAATGGTGCATTCACTGTCTTGCCCAAGAACTTCAGTATGCTGGAGGGCCTGGGGATCAAACCCCCTAATCTTCTGTTTGAAAAGCAACCTTCTTAATATTAGGCCAAAGCTGCCCAGTGTTCACGTAATTGTCTAATGTGTGAAAGTGTCTGAAGTTTTTGTTGTTCTAGTTGGTGTAAATTTACCATGGAATGAGCCCCGGTCTGACAAGCTGTGAGTGTGACCTCTCCATGAGATTCTCTTCAGGATTTCTCCAAACTGAGGTCATACTGCTGGCTATAGCAGGCAAGATATCAACCATTCATAACCTATTCATAGAATCCCTCTTAAAAAAAGCCCCACCGAAATAGTTTCTTTTTGGTAAATGAGTCTCGACATAGTTCTTATTGTCAAGTGTGATGTACAAAATGCTTCCACCATCCAACTGTTTGCCGTTTCGCATGGCTTAGCATCAACAACTAGCCTCCAGAGCAGCTCTGTCTCACAGGAATATCAAATTAAAACTCAAATCTGCTGCTACTACGCCCCTTCCTGCTCCGCAGAAACACAGGACACACAGCACACACGTAAGTCGGCTACAATTAAACTGACGCCTCGGCCACCGCCTTGCACTGCTCCTGGAACAATGGCTAAAAAGTGAATCTGAGCTTAAGAGGTGAGAGACTATTACGTAGCCACACTCCTGCAGGCTCAACCTGGCCCTGTATTGTCAGGGTCTTGTTGCTGTGTTCGAGAATCCCCTGAGGACAGAGGCCTGGGTTAGGGTTCGGAGACACGGCTGCTAGAAACTGAGGTACTCAGAGTTGATTTGTCTGTCCACGTGGGGTTTTTGCACATCTAGAAACCTCAGAAAGCATACAGATAGTAGTACGTCTGCTGTGTTTTGCGAGTGCTCAGATCATGTAACAACACACCCAGTAACTGGGGGGTCTTTACTGCAGATATATGACAACTGATAGATACATTGTACTAAAAGAAAAGAAAAAAGTCACAAGCAATAAAACTGTGTTTGTAAAGGACCTGCTTCAAGGCAAGGTGGCCTCATCTTGTAAAGATCAAACAGGAAAAAGTCCGCAAGAAATGGAGACGTTGCTACTTGTTGATGTCTTTTTGATTCCTGGTGGCCCTCAAGGGCAGCTTGTGATGGAAAGACCTTGCCATCCCCTCGGCTGAGGAGTGTAAGGTTGGAGTCAAGAGTCCTTCACAGTGGCGAAGCAGTAGTAAAGCAGTTCTTTGTGCTTTGTTTGATGAGGGCTGTGACGAACACCGCGTAGAATGCTGTCAAGTTCATGGGTAAAGGAAAAGAAGGCAGGGTGATGGGATGAAAGCCCTGCCAGGGCAACTTGCTTTTACAAGGAGGTGGTAAAAACGGATCCGCTGAGGATCAAAAAACAAAACATCGGCTGTAATTTCCAAGGACGTCGTTGCGTCGTTGCCTTGAAAAGGTTGTAATTGTACAAACAAGTGACTCATCGTAACAACAGTTGTAAAATCGTAGCAGTTTCTTTCTTTTTCATCACACACACACAAAAACAAAAAAACAACAACAAAGCTTTAAAAGCTACAAAATCGGCTTTCTTTTGTAGTGATTGAAAATGAGAATCTGGTCAATTTTCTCCAAGGAGGTTGTCAGAAAACATGCAGTATCCACATCAACAAAATGAGCCAGTCCAGTGTGTGTGTATTGCAAGAGAACATGAGGGAGATAAGGTACAATAAAAAATTCTTTAACAATATTCTCTTCGTACTTTTCTATTTACATTTCTTTCTATATATATATACTGTATACTGTATATATATAAATATGTATATATATAGCTATATATTTAAAGTGTAAACTGTGTTCAAAGGAAACCTCCACATATAGCTGGTTAGGCACATGTAGTTGCTTCTAAGAGATAGTTCAGAGAAGGGGATACAACAGTACATGATGTGAGAACCACAGACAGATACTCAGTAGGATCGTACTTGGCAAGACTGTTCTTGCCAGTCATACCCTGTAACCTGACTCACAAATTCAAGATAATAATAGTCATCTGAATTTCTTTTTCACATGTACTGAGTCTGGATATGCCACACAGCTGCAGTATACCACAATGCTATAATCTATCATAATAATACTGCAGTATTTCACATTTGATAAATAGGTTTTGTACATATACTGTACTCAGTAATCTCTACTCATCTAGAAATGTAGATTATATTATAAAATATACATCTCCCAGTAAAATATCTCTTTTCCTCCCTGACATATTCCATCAAAGAAGACAAAAAGGGGGAAAAAAAGTCATGCTTAAAAATTCCAATATTTTTCATTTCTCTTTGAAATAGCAGATTTTGACTCTTGGGTTTAGGCTTCACGCAGCCTTTCATATTTAATAACGCCAGTGCATTCACACGCAAGCAATTACACAGCAACTGTATGAAATGCTCATAATAAAACCAATTATTCTGAACTAACTTTGTAAACAAGACTCCTTAAAAAAAATAATAACTTGTGCCAAACTTTGTAAAGTGGAAACTCCATGTAGCAAAAGTTTCAGGAGGTAAACTATGTGAAACATATTGCACAACAAACAAAATCTGTGTTCTGTTTCAAACAGACTTGTCAAATATTATAACTTTAATAAATATCATAAATTGTTTTACTGTTTGTTTCTGAGATGACTCTTTGGAAGGACTTTGAATAGAGATGTTTATAGTAAAAGGATCCATTTTGTATCTTTCAGCCAAGAAAATCAGTCGTTCTTTCATACTAGCTGTGTGAAATTAGGAATAAACTTTAAATTAAATAAATGGTAATTTTAGCGTGTGCTTCTGAGAGGAAGTGATAAATAGTGGATATCTTCCCTGTTGTAGGTAGCTTCTTGAATGGTTTCAATTTACATATATATATATGTATTAAAAAAAGAGTTTAAACCTGACAGGACTGATGAGCTAAAGGCTAGTCCGTACACAGCCAAGTGGATTGCTGCCATCTTAAAACAACTCCAATGAATTAATAATAATAATAATAATAATAATAATATTAATGAATTTAATTTATAACGCACTTTTCATTAACGAAAATCTCAAAGTGCTACAAAGTGCAACAAAAATCAAAGATCAAATAAAAACAAGTGATAAAATCAAGTAAAATCAATGATAGTATCAACTAAGATCATTGCATTTACAAGTGTAACTAATGGCAGCCACAGCTAGCTGTAGCACTTCCAGGGCATCCAGGGTTAATGATTGGCAAGAAATTAATATTTCCACATAAATAACCGTATAGTGAGAAATATAATTGGGTTTAAAAGTTGAGCTGCTTTAAGGCAGCAGTAATCTGGTTTGGAAGTGGGTCCACTTGGATCATATCTTAGCCAAGCTAAGCGTGGCTTAAATATGACGCAGATAGACCCAATTCTGTAGGCGACTGCCGCCTTCTTAAAATAGCTCAAATCTTCAAAATGTCATAGCAGCCTGTGCAAACGCTAATTTATAAACTTTTCCATCACTGTCAGCTTCACATGACAGTTATTTTGGTGCAAAAAATTAGAACATTCGGCTGAATGTGACCCCTGGATGCCCCGAAAGTACCATCTCTCCTTGTCGCTGTTGCTATTTAAGCCCAAGAAATTAATATAAACAACCCAATTATGTAAAAAAGTGTCAAATGTCGGAACCATTTCAAATGAGCATTAATCCAGATGCATTCCACGTAGCCATTAGCTCATCAGTCCTGCTGGACTTGAACTCAGTTTCTACAAACTGAGGTTATTCATGAAGCTATCTACAACAAGTATAACATTAATTACTTATAACCTTTACACATAAACTCACTTCAAAAGGGCCTAACAGTCCTTTAAAGGGAATGTGGCACATTGCAAAACAAACAAAAATAACTTCGTTCACATCAAGTATTTCCAACATAATTGTCCAATATTACCAGTAGAACGGGCTTTAGTGTAAATGGGTCTACTGTTTGTTTCTGATGACTCTTTGGAAAGACTGAAGAGAACTAGCATTTGTAGTAAATGGCTCAAATTTATTTATTTCAGCCAACAACATCTACAGTATTGTTGTTTTATCAGTGCTGTGTGAAACTGAGTGGAGCCTCTGTTAAATTTGAGGAAAAACATAAAAAGAAAAGTCCATTCGTGCTATATTCAAGAGAATGGAAAGATATGTGAGAAATAAACAAACCGATCTCCTTTCATGGCTGTGTCATTGGGGGGTGTTCATGGCTGAGATGAAATAAACCCTCTACAGACCTGCTGTTGTCAGAATGCATGCTCGTTTGACCACTTGGTGGTGCTTTACTCTCACAGTGAAAAGTCGAGTCTGGAAAGCCACACGACACCCCACCCACTAAAAACTCCCAGCAACCTCTCCCCTGTACCCTTCGAAGCTTCATAGAGACTATACAAGGAGCAAACCGCTCTATTATTTTGTCTCTCTCTTTAGTTTTGTTTGTCATACTGAAGGCTGTGATGCTACACTGCAAAAACTCCTTTTGGCAACAAAAAAACTAAACACGAGTGTGCACTCTGTCGACTAACAGCACTTTCGAAGAGCCTCCCTGCTGAATGCCGAGAGGAGTCGATGGATACATAGGAACAAAACGAAAACGCAGAGACAAAAGAACAGTTTCGTACTCTCTGAGGGAGTGCCTGTGTGAACAGACGGCACCTGAGCGTAAGGTGCAAGTTCTATTCGTTGGTTCAAAGGAAACGCTCGTCGAGTCTCGCTTTGAGGGCGTTTCAACAAAACGCGGAGAAATTCATACACGTTGATTCATCTTCATGTAGCATCAGTGAAAGGTACAGGTACATGGAGGTTGTGAATTCAGAAAGCCTACAAATAGTCTTGCTGTAAAATGGCATCAGGGGTCCACTCTGGGAGATCCTGTCCGAGGTCTTGTGCCTGTTGAGCCCTTTATGTGCTAAGTGAACACGCACAGGCATGCTACGATGCGAACCGCCGCGGACTACTGTTACAAAAGTGCACTGTTCTTTGTCAGCCAAAAATGACTGTAAATAAAAAAAAAAGAAATTCAGAGTATACAGGAAGGAAGCAAAAATGTCTTCTTCTAGTTAGCTATTTAAGATCTAGGCCTCCGTGTCGACAATATGTTCAAATTTCAAGACACTAAAATGGCTGTCATTGCTTGTTTAATAGGTGGTTACTTGATTTGATGGACAGTGGTGAGGGGAGCAGCTCGTGGACGGTGAGGATTTGCAGAAGGTTATAAAAACAACTCTGCAGGAGTAAAGGATGGGTGCACGGAAGAGTGTTCAGAGTCTAGTCTGGGCTTCAGGGATGTAGATCTCGATGCTGTCAGCACTCTCTGTGGCCGAGTTCTGCCTGAAGGAGGCGGTGCGCTTGGTCTGCAGCAGCCTCCTTCTCGCCTCTGTCCTCTGCCGATCCCCGAGGTCCAGAGACTTTTCCCTGATGGGAAAGGTGTGCCCTCCAATTCGTGGCACCACTAGCCCTCCCGACCCACTTCCTCCACTTCCGGCGACCCCGTCTCCCACGCTATCGGCTCGGAGGCTGCCACTCACCCCACCTGCTGGCTTCTTTGGTAAGGGAGGAGGAAGCTTCTTGTCCTCCTAAACCCCATTGATGGTGAAACGTAGATATAAGATGAAAAGGGACAGTGGAGTTATCGAGTTGGGTGGTGAAAGAGATGGATTTGTCGAGCGGTGTAAAAGATACCCCATACAAAAAAAAGTTAATTGAACAGAGATGGTAAAAAAAAGGAGAACCCCCCCAAAAAAGAAAGACAAAAACACGGAATAAACAAGTCAGCACGCGTTGATGTTGGGTAAGGAAAGGAATGGAAATGGGAGAACAGAGGTAAAGCGAACAAAGAAAGAAAACAGAAACAATAGTTAGTGTGGTATTGACAATTGTCAAGTCAATCAGAAGGTGAACTAAGCTTTCAAGAAAAGAATGTTCCGCGTCTCCTTTTATACAATGCAAGAAATTAAACAAAATAAACAGGAAAAAATGAAACAAGACAATTCAAATATATGTCGTTGTTTAAATTGTTAGTTTTGCGTCCGCTCAGTTCCTCTTGCTGTTTTGCATTTCTACAGTCTGCAAAGGCTCCAAAGGCAAAGCCACCTTTGCTGCTCGTCTGCACTCAGCCATCTTGGCTCTGGGAGATCGCTGAAGGGAAACCAGAGCTGTTTGAACCCCCAGGCCTCTCACCTTCTTTTCAGGTGGGAGCCTCCAACCAGAGTCCTTGATCCTCTGGAGGTCCTGAAACTTAACCCTCACGTCCTCGATGTTGAGCTGGAGCAGTTCCCAGAAGGCTGCCAGGTCCTGCGATGTGGGTTGAGGGTAGGCGGCGGGGTCCTGAGCGAGCAGGAACACAGGAAGACGACATGTGTTGATTGTCAAAGCAATGCTCGAAGGTTTGCTATACGCCAAACAAATCTGGCTTGCCTTGATAGAACCATATGCAACACATGTTGTGTACGTACCACACTTTTCTGGCAAAGACGGAAGAACTGCTGGACTTTTTGAGACATGAGCATCTGGGCACTGCCAACTGCGTTTCGAATGAGCTCGAGAACTGGCAGACAGACAGGACACGTGTTCTTGTAAAAATCCAAGCATTACTTAGTTTTGCATGTTCGAATACCCCTCTGAAACTTACTCTCCTCGAGAAGTTCGTTCTCCTCCGCCTCTCTCTCCATGTTCTGGCACCAGCCCTCCATCCTCTCCACCTCCGTCTGCAGAAGGCGCAAGAAGAACTCCCCATCTCTCATGCAGGGCGAGGTTCGGCCCGAGTCGGGCAGGCTGCGGGGGCCCTCGATGGACGGCGTCCCCGTCCAGGCTCGCTCCGACGTAATGGGCAAAGGGGTGTGGGCACGAGGAGGTAAGTGTGGAGCCTGGTGGGGCAGCGAGTCGGCTTGGCAGGCCTCTGAGGTATACCCACCCTGTATAAAATCCTGGCATAACATATGAATCACTTAGAAGCATTGACATCTGACTTCTTCACCAGAGAGAAGGGAAATAAAGTAGCTGCAACAATAAACTGAATTTCAATTCATATTGAATTAATCTTCTAACATCGTTGTCAGAATCACATTAATTAAAGAGAGGGAATAATGCATCGATTAGTATCTCAGCATTTAGCTTTTAATGTACTTTATTCTCTTCACAATAAGCAGAAAAGCCAACAAACATGAAGGTGAAGAAAGCAAATACAAATGCTTACAACCCATTTTCTGAGCTTGAAAGTTTTAAAAGTACATAGGGTACGTAGTTATTTGAATGATAGGAAACAAATTGTATTGATGAATGAGGTGAAATCAGAACTCAGCACCATCACATGTGGAATTCCTCAAGGATCGATATTGGGACCTAAATTATTTCTGTTATATATAAATGATTTGGTAAAGGTTTCTTGACTCAAGTGTATATTCTTTTTGCTGACGACACTACATTTTTTGGTGTTGGTAATGATATCGAACAGACTTTGAAATTAATGATGACTGAACTTGTTAAAATTAATAATTGGTTTAAAATTAATAAATTGACGTTAAATCTGCGAAAAGTATAGTGAGAACGAGTGTTAAGAACTAACATGCTCGACAAAATTTACTAAAAGTCCAAACCAGGGTTCAACTGGCGGTTCGGGGCCAAATCAGGCCCATGGGTGTGTTCATTTTGGCCCCACCAGTGAGTTCATTTTTAAATAAAACTAGAATTTAAATTGTAAAACAAGCTTACTTATCATAAATTTTGCCGTATAAGTTGCAGTTTTTGCATAAATTAGCACGCCTGCAACTTATACACCAAAGCAACTAATATATACCCCCCCCCCCCCATATTTATAACCCAAATTTTGGTCGAGATCTGTCAGCTTCATTCGTTCTGACATGGAAAATATTAAACACTAACATTTTCAGCCGCTAGAGCAAGGGTCACCAACACGGGCACGGGCACCCGGGTGCCCCCAAGGACCAATTGAGGTGCCTGCGGACCTGCTCTAAAAATAGCACAACTCACTACTGTACTTAGCTGCATTTAAAATTTCATTTCATTCAGTTGTTATTCTTTTTTTTTGTATTTATATATATTTTAAAATGTCTATCTTAAAAATATGTGCATTTTACATTTTTTTTCCAATTTACGCTTTGTTATTTCCGAAGAGTTTATCAAACTGGTGCCCTTTGTATTACTTCGTACCCACAAAGTAGCTCTCAGTTCATGTGCGTAGCTAGGGGGGGTTCGCGGGGTTCGAACGAACCGCCCACTTTGCCTATGAAGTCCCGCCTAGGGATTTTATGAGGGGCGGTTCGTTTAAAGGAAAAGTTGACCTGGAAAAAGCAACACGCCTCGGTGGTTCACTGGAAATGCGTCGGGTTGCCGCTCCAGACCTTTTCTCGACTCGGGTTCGAACCTCACTTGGTTGAACTTATTTTACGTTTGTCTTTTATTGGCTAAAAAAAAAGGAGTTAATATGCCTGTGGTTAACACAAACTCCTTTTTTTAATCCAATAAAAGACAAACGTAAAATAAGTTCAACCAAGTGAGTTTCGAACCCGAGTCGAGAAAAGGTTTGGAGCGGCAACCAGACACGTTTCCAGTGAACCACCGAGGCGTGTTGCTTTTTCCAGGTCAACTTTTCCTTTAAACGAACCGCCCCTCATAAAATCCTGGCTACGCCCATGCAGTTTTAAAAAGGTTGGCGACCCCTGCGCTAGAGGGTGCTTGAGTAATTTGGCAAGCCAAGTGTCTCATTAATAGGTACAAGTGGCTATTAATGAGACAATTGGCTTGCCATACCAAGCCACCTTCATCTCGCTCTGGAACTCCTGGAGCAAACGTCAAATCAGCTGCATTTCACCGCACCTCCTTGGTGAAATGCAGCTGATTTGACCATTAAAGTGCATTTATTAAGCACACGGTGGACTGAGACACACCTTTGCTAGAATTTCGAGCAAACAAATAATTGTTTTTAAATGTTAATCTTGTTAAACTCTTGTTAACACTAGCAATACCAGTTTTTGTCAAAAAGACAATTTTACCTATGCAACCCATGGGATTGTCAAACTGACAAATTGAATTAGCATTTTTAAAGCCATTGGTATGTATATGAGGCCATTCCATTCTGTTGGCGGGGAGGAGGCCTTGGGGCATATTTATATATTCATTCATTCAACCTGTATTTAGTCAGGTAAATCCAGTGGTGGAGAAAATACTCAAACACTGTACTTAAGTAAAAGTGCAAATAAACAGACAAAAATATACTCTAGTAAAAGTAGAAGTACCATATTAATATTTTTACTTAAGTAAAAGTAAATAAGTACTTGCTTTTAAAAATACTTAAAGTATTAAAGTAAAAGTAATTGCTGAATGTATTACCTAATGCAATGGCCTACAATACCATAAAGTGTGTGTACTGTATGTAAATTTTCTGCATTACATAAATATATATATACATAATATATAATACATAATATATAAGTATATATATCTATATATATATACATGTATATATATATATATATATATATATATACATGTATATATATATATATATATATATATATATATATATGTATATATATATATATACATATATATATATA
>JBBPBX010085929.1:0-14999 GCA_038048925.1 Garcialebias charrua | reverse complement strand
GCATCATGACCTTCAGGATGTTGTTGTGTGTCAGCAATTGGTTTGCTGTCAACATCCATGGCAATGTCAGAAGTAGTGTGCGCTGAGTTATTTGTGTGCTCTGAGTCTTTGTGAAAGACAGTGCTACACATCGCTCCAGGTTGGTCAATGTTGATAGTGTCATTATCAATGATAATGCCACTCATTGTAACAGGTTGGTCAGGCACAGTAACATTCAAATCTACTGACAAACTACTTACTTCCTCTGTCTCCTCCGAGCATAGAGGTGTTGGGCCATTCTTCCGGGACATTCGTGACTCTTTGCCTGTTTCGAACTGTTCAGTTCGAGGCGCGGGAGGTGCAGTTCCAAGGCTCGGGGGTGTCTGTTGGGACAACGCATAGTTACATGAGTATAGGTCCCCATCCTTCAATTTCTTTTGAAGTCCACCCGCCGATTGACCTTGGTTTTCACCCATCTGGTTCGATCTGAACCATTTTGGTTTCTTTCTCCCGCGGATACCCCCACTTTGTGGTTTGTCAGGTTGAAAGGTCTGTTTCTTTTCGCCTTTGTTAGGAGAGGGAGTTGATGAACTTGTCCCTTCTAGCTCCAGCGAGTGGGATTTGACCGCTTCATTCGGGGACACCTGTAAGGGTGTTTTGGCTAGCATGTTAGCTGCAAAGACATCCGCAGCACACTCTACTATTTCATTCAAAGATGTTGCTTCTAAATCACCCCAGGCCAAGTTCCATGGCAACTCGAATCTAACATCAGGGATTAGATTATCCCTGAAAACAGATTTGAAAAGCGTCTGCTCTTCCAGGTCAGGTTCCATCATGTCACCTATATACGCCTTCAAAATTCTGGAAAAGAAAAAATATGGATGTTCATCGTTTCTCTGCAAGACATTTCGGGCAGCTGAGTAGTCACCACACAATGAGAAAGATTTTTCCTCTGTGCAAGGTGCAGGGGGAGCAAGTTCATGGCTCCGGGGTTCCTCTTGGTACCCACTGATGTATGGGTCTTCTAGAGGCACATACTGTATGAGCCTTGGACGCGTACCGTCTTGAACTTCCATCTTTAACTTGATTTTTTGTGAAAATCAATAAGACAGTTCGAATTTTAATGTGTGCAAATAAATCTTCACTTTTAATGCAGCACTGAGTCAATCAAACTAATCAGCTGTCTGGTTTAAGTGTTTCACTGTGTAATAAGTATTTCTATTCATAGGTACCTTCTTCAGGTTTTACCCTCAAATGAATTGTAAAAGTTAAATGCCTTTTTGCAGTGTTAACTTTAAAATATAACTTATTTTTCAACAACAGTTACTAACTAACCCAAGCATGACGTCCGTTTTACTTACTCAAACACTATTTAAAAGATTCGAAATAAATACATTGTTCACACTAAAATGTACCCAGAATGCTGCTCCATTATGCCTTAAAAAAGATGTATTGCAGTTTGGCTAAACTGTTTTGCTGTATTTTGACAGTTATCAGGAGTGAAAAATGGATTACCTGTTTATTTTAAATATTTTTTATCTAAAATAAACTGGAGGTGTTTGTGTGCTTAGCATAACATGACAGATGGCATTCCAAATAAAAATCAGTGACTTTTATCAATTTGTTGTCTGTTGACATCCTCAAAGTTGTTCTGCTATCTTTGTTTTGATTTTTTGTGAAAATCAAGTCAGCAGATGCTTTCTGTTTATTTTAAATTTTGTATTTAAAATAAACTGGAGTCATTAATTTTACACAGAAAAACGTTAAAAATGCAATTTTTAACTAAAAGTGTACAGTGTACACCAATTCTGTTTAAAATTCAGAGATGTGAAGAGCTTAATGTGGAAATTCTCTGTTCTCCATCATTTTATTTATTAATTTTATTTAATCTGAAAATCAAATAAAAGATGCTTTTTTGAGTGTTATTTTAAATCTCTTCAGTATTTAAAATGAGCATCAATTGTTCGTCTGTACCTCTGTTATTCAAAAATTCTTTATTTAAAATAAACAGGAGTTTTTGTTTGTGTACAGAACAATTTTAAAGCTGGTAATTTTCACCATAAAAAATGCTGACTTTATGATGTGTTGAGAGAAAACTCATCTATTAACGTCCAGCAGGGGGCAGCGTCGAGTATGTTATCACGAAGCGACTGAGTTTAAATCAGTACATGGAAAGAAAACAACCTATTAGGGTTAGTTTTCAGTAAGAACGTGATAATTGCTCGAACCGCGTTCTTGTCAGAGACAAGTTTATGTTGCTAGACAGTGTTGATGGCTTCAGATGAGTGTTTAAGTGTGTGTTCGTGTGTGAACGAGTGTGAACCAGCGAGTGTGACCTGTCACTCAAAGTGCGGCACCTGGAAGTGACGACAAAAATGGGCGGGCCAACGCAGCGTGCGTAGCGCGTCACCAGCTTCTTACGTGAGCGAGGCGGAGCTCGCTACAACATACGTGACGTCAACAAATCAATCACAGCATATGTAGTTCATTCTCCAAGCATAAATGGCGAATGTAGTTCCTTCTATGGTTCCTTACCTTCGACCAATGTCGTGCCGGAAATGACGACAAAGTGGGCTGGTCGCAACGGCGTGCGACGTGATTGACAGCTCACAACAGCGAATCAGCGTTCGCCACAAGAGTGATTGACAGCACACAACAGCGAATCAGCGTTCGCTACAAGAGTGATTCACAGCACACAGCACTCGTATCATCCAATCACAGCTCATAAACGGACATGAGACACGTCTTCTTAACGTTAGCTTGCACAGCAGACCACAACTTTATAGACTCTTAAAACAACTCAAACGCTACAATTTAACTTCCCAAAATTCTGAAACATGCGGCGCGCACATCTAGACAGGCAAACTTAGTTACGCTCAGTAACCCAGCACTGCAGCTGTTGAACAACACGGACTCTCACGGAGTCACTCCAGGTCGGTTCCGGTCCACGTTAGAGGAGCAGAAAACTCGGGTCAGAACCCATTAACCGACACGTTCTAACAGTATATGCTGCTTCGACCTTCTTTAAAATGTAAAAATACCACAACAGCAATCTTGTAGATGTTAAATTAGCTTCCAGGGCAGGCAGTTTGACTCGGCGATCAAACAACAAAGTTCTGTACCGGAGTGTGTGCTTGAACTGGGTCGAAGCCGAACCAGAACTCCCACAGACCACGGCTGACAAAAACTTCACCTGAATGCTTCCAACAGCGCTTGCAGTGTTGAAACGAATAACAATCCCTCAGCCTCAAATGATAAAAACACGCAGAATCTGCCTGCTTTGAACACTTCCAGCCAAAATTATTATCCTCAGAGTTTAAAACTTGGATCCTTTTATGCAAACATGACGTTACAAGTTCATGACTGAGACCACAGATTTATCAATAAACTTTTAGAAGCCGATACGAGGCCACCAGATGTAAAGGGGTTAAAGGGGGGGTCAGTTTAATACTGACCTCCTTTTTACCTTAATTTACTTATTCAGATTGAATAGTAATTTCACGGATTCTCTTCTTTTTCAGTTTATTCAATATTTCTGTGATCTTTGTGATGGATAAATAAACAGAGCCATTAAGTGACAATGGACACGTTAACTTAGTTTGATATGTCAAAGAGACACTATCATTTATTTAAAATAAATCAACTAAATTAACACCATTACACTTGATTGACATGATTTCACTTTCTTTCAATTCAAATACGTCAGCACACTTGATTTAACACAACAGACATAAATATTAGATGTTACACATATTTAGTCTGAGGGGCATTTCAGCTTAAAATATAGTTTCCAGCTTAGGTTGAGAGGGAAAAGAAATAGGAGGAAAGATTTAAGAAGAAAATTATCCTGAGCATGAGACCAGAGTGACACTTTTCATCCGACTTCTGCTAAAATCCAGGTACGTTTTGTAAACAGCTCCTTTACCTTTTGACGACCGCCCGGTAAGAGGGAAGACACCAGCCTTCAGATGCACAGAGTCCTTTAGTCCCAGCACGTCCAAAACTGGTTTTAGTTTACGTTTCAACGTCTCCTGGCTTCCGCGTTGGTCATCAGAGAATATGTCAGCTTCAGGCCTCTGACTTCAAGATAAACTTATTCCAGGAGGGAATAAACAAAGTTTTTGAGCTCGGCTTGTTCGAAGTAGACTCATAACAGCCTGTTATCAGTCCTTAGCTGAAGACGCCGGTCGTTAGCTCTTGACCACACGTGTCCAGCTCTTGGGAAAGTTCACATCTCTTTGGAAGTTCCCAGCAACTCTCTGGCGCGTTCTCGCACAGTTTAGAACTTAAAGAGCAGGCACAAAGAGAGGAGTTCACTTGTCTTATCAGAACCCAAGGTTACAGCAGCAGAGGGAAATTGTTTAGGAAAAGACAGAGCAGCTGGAGCCTTGTTCATGAAAAACAACGGATTAAACTGTCTTCTTATTTCTAAACAAAACAGTCGGGTCTCTGTGACCCGCAATTTCACCTTTAACATAGCAGTGAACACAGTTTAACTCTCACAGAATAACACAGCTTAAAAGCACACATCATGAAAATGACAAAAGTTATTCTTTTGATCACATCAGAATAAAATCAAAGATAGAAATAGTCTCTTTTGGTGACTATATTTATCAGATTACAGCTAAATGAATGATTTTGTAGTAAATGTCTTGCTTTACTGAGTGGTCAGTAAAGGTCATCACTGGACAGTTCAAAAACCTTAATTTGACCCTGGGTAGGTCCATTACACCTGACCTGAACCCCATAGAGAATCTGTGGGATATTGTGAAGAGAAAGTTGAGAGACGCAAGACCCAACACTCTGGATGAGCTTAAGGCTGCTATTGAAGCATTCTGGACCTCCATAACACCTCAGCAGTGCCACAGGCTGATTGCCTCCATGCCACGCCGCACTGAAGCAATCATTTCTGCAAAAGGATTCCCGACCAAGTATTGAGTGCATAACTGAACATAATTATTTGAAGGTTGACTTTTTTGTATTAAAAACACTTTTCTTTTATTGGTCGGATGAAATATGCCAATAAAAGAAAAGTGTTTTTAATACACAAAAAAAAAATGAAATATGAAATATGCCCCCTCCCTGGGCTGCCACCTTACCGTGGAGGAGGGGTTTGAGTGTCCCAATGATCCTAGGAGCTATGCTGTCAGGGGCTTCATGCCCCTAGTAGGGTCACCCAAGGCAGACAGGTCCTAGGTGAGGGACCAGACAAAGCGCAGCCCAAAGACCCCTTATGATGAGTTCAATTAATGGAAACAATGTTCCCTCGCCCGGACGCGGGTCACCGGGGCCCCACTCTGGAGCCAGGCCCGGAGGAGGGGCACGTTGGCGAGCGCCTGGTGGCCGGGCTTTTACCCATGGAGCTCGGCCGGGCACAGCCCGAAGAGGAGACGTGGGTCCCCCTTCCCATGGGCTCACCACCTGTGAGAGGGGCCAAAGGGGTCGGGTGCATTGTGGAATGGGTGGTGGCCGAGGGCGGGGACCCTGGCGGTCTGATCCTCGGCTACAGAAGCTGGCCATTGGGACATGGAATGTCACCTCTCTGGTGGGGAAGGAGCCTGAGCTAGTGTGTGAGGTTGAGAGGTTCCGGCTAACAATGGACCTTACCAAGCTCCGCCCAGAAACGCCCCCTAAGCTCCGACTGGTCTCCATGTCTCCCAAGCACAGCATTAGTTTCATTGTAAACATGGCGTCGACTGACTCTGCAGGGTATTTCTGAGTCAAATAGTGTATCATTTCTACCAGATTCCAACAAAATATCAGCCACGACAATGGACAGGGGAACCAACAAATTCATGTTATTTATTTTTTTTGGACGTTATCAAGTTGTTTGAGCCACGCGATGCTTCCAACAGCGTGCGCGTCACAGCTAATGCTCCCGGTGGATGAGGAAAACATCAGCTCCTCACGCTCAGCATTATTACAGCTGTGGACAGGATCACTGATGCCAGTTGTTCTGCAAGGCTGGGTAAGTCGGGCATTCATGGTTTTGAGGGTTACTTTTGAAATCAGTGATTTCTGTTGTTGGAAAAAGTTTGAGTGTGCCTTGGTCGCAAAGCTAATGCTAACTGTAATCTCCATTCATTCAAGTGGTTGGTTAGCTGTTGCTGCTTTAGCTGCTAAACTCACCGACAGCAACTTTTGTGAGGGCTAACGAGCTCAGCTGTTCGGTGTGTTAGTTGAAATCCAGCCTTCGTGTCACGATTTTGTGCAGTTTTAGGTGAAATCGACAGTAGAGCTCGTTGTGTTAGCTAGCTCATGTGGAGTTAGCAGAGCTGTTTCTTCCCAACTTCCAGGACGTTCAGTGAACTGTGGCTTTCTCTCATCGTGACCGCGTGTTGTTAACTAGCAGGTTTCAAAAGCAGGTCAACCCTTCTCTGCTGGTGAAAGAAATAATTGTTCAGTTTTGTGGTCGTGCACAAGCTTTGATCCAAGCAAGGCATTCAGTTTCACATATAGGGAAACAGTGAATTTTACTTCCACAAATACGGTCAGGGTACCTGACATCTCCTGTACAGATACCCCACTGACGGTGGAGGACAATTTTTCCAGCCCTGACGCAAAAAAATTCTGCACGTATGCTAGCTAGCAATGTAAGTAGCATGTGGTGCCGTCTCACAAACGCTACCGTAGCATTTGTTTTGTGAGACCAGCACGCACGTGGAAGCTGCGCTGTGACGTGTTATGGGAATTAGCCAATGAGACGCGGCCCTGTGGGCGGAGCTTGGTAAGGTCATAACAATAGTCGGACTCACCTCAACGCATGGCTCTGGCTCTGGAACCAGTTTCCTTGAGAGGGGTTGGACACTCTTCCACTCTGGAGTTGCCCCTGGTGAGAGGCGCCGAGCAGGAGTGGGCATACTTGTTGCCCCCCATCTTGGTGCCTGTACGTTGGGGTTCACCCCGGTGAACGAGAGGGTAGCCTCCCTTCGCCTACGTGTGGGGGGACGGGCTCTGACTGTTGTTTGTGCCTATGCGCCAAACGGCAGCGCAGATTACCCACCCTTTTTGGAGTCCTTGGAGGGGGTATTGGAGGGTGCGCCTCCTGGGGACTCCCTTGTTCTGCTGGGGGACTTCAACGCTCACGTGGGCAATGACAGTGAGACCTGGAGGGGTGTGGTTGGGAGGAACGGCCCCCCTGATCTGAACCCGAGTGGTGTTCTGTTGTTGGACTTCTGTGCTCGTCATGGATTGTCCATAACGAACACCATGTTCAGGCATAAGGGTGTCCATATGTGCTCTTGGCACCAGGACACCCTAGGTCGCAGTTCGATGATCGACTTTGTTGTCGTCTCATCTGATCTGCGGCCGCATGTCCTGGACACTCGGGTGAAGAGAGGGGCGGAGCTGTCAACTGACCACTACCTGGTGGTGAGTTGGCTCCGATGGTGGGGGAGGATGCCGGTCAGACCTGGCAGACCCAAACGTATTGTGAGGGTCTGCTGGGAACGTCTGGCAGAGTCTCCCGTAAGACGGAGCTTTAACTCCCACCTCCGGGAGAGCTTTGAACACGTTCCGAGGGAGGCGGGGGACATTGAGCCCGAGTGGGCCATGTTCCGCGCCTCTATTGTCGAGGCAGCTTATCGGAGTTGTGGCCGCAAGGTTGTTGGTGCCTGTCGTGGTGGCAATCCTCGAACCCGGTGGTGGACGCCAGCGGTGAGGGATGCTGTCAAGCTGAAGAAGGAGTCCTATTGGGCCTTTTTGGCCTGTGGGACCCCGGAAGCAGCAGATAGGTACCGGCAGTCCAAGCGGCATGCGGCTCGGGTGGTTGCTGAGGCAAAAACTCGGGCGTGGGAGGAGTTCGGAGAGGCCATGGAGAATGACTTCCGTACGGCTTCGAGGCGATTCTGGTCCACCATCCGGCGTCTCAGGGGGGGAAAGCGGTACGCGACCAACACCATTTATGGTGGGGATGGCGTGCTGTTGACCTCAACTCGGGATGTTGTGAGTCGGTGGGCGGAATACTTCGAAGACCTCCTCAATCCTACTGGCACGTCTTCCACTGAGGAAGCGGAGCCTGGGGACTTTGGGTCGGGCTCTCCAATCTCTGGTGCTGAGGTCGCCGAGGTGGTTAAAAAGCTCCGCGGTGGCAAGGCTCCGGGGGTGGATGAGATTCGTCCTGAGTTCCTTAGGGCTCTGGATGTTGTGGGGTTGTGTTGGCTTACGCGACTCTGCAATATCGCGTGGACATCGGGGGCAGTTCCCTTGGATTGGCAGACTGGGGTGGTGGTTCCCCTATTCAAAAAGGGGGACCGTAGGGTGTGTTCCAACTATAGAGGGATCACACTCTTAAGCCTCCCTGGTAAGGTCTATTCAGGGGTTCTGGAGAGGAGGGTCCGTCGGATAGTCGAACCTCGGATTCAGGAGGAGCAGTGTGGTTTTCGTCCTGGTCGTGGAACACTAGACCAGCTCTACACCCTCAACAGGGTCCTGGAGGGTGCGTGGGAGTTTGCCCAACCAGTTTACATGTGCTTTGTGGACTTGGAAAAGGCATTCGACCGCGTCCCTCGGGGGGTTCTGTGGGGGGTACTCCGGGAGTATGGGGTACCAGGCCCTTTGATATGGGCTGTTAGGTCCCTGTACGACCGGTGTCAGAGCTTGGTCCGCATCGCTGGCAGTAAGTCGGGCTCGTTTCCGGTGAGAGTTGGACTCCGCCAAGGTTGCCCTTTGTCACCGATTCTGTTCATAACTTTTATGGACAGAATTTCTAGGCGCAGCCAAGGTGTTGAGAGGATCCGTTTTGGTGGCCTTAGAATCTCTTCTCTGTTTTTTGCAGATGATGTGGTCCTATTGGCTTCATCAGTTCGTGATCTACAGCTTTCGCTGGAGCGGTTTGCAGCTGAATGTGATGCGGCCGGGATGAGGATCAGTTCCTCCAAATCCGAGGCCATGGTCTTGAGCCGGAAAAGGGTAGCATGCCTTCTCCAGGTCGGGGAGGAGGTCCTGCCCCAAGTGGAGGAGTTTAAGTATCTCGGGGTCTTGTTCACGAATGAGGGAAAACTGGAGCGTGAGATCGATAGGCGGATAGGTGCAGCGTCCGCAGTGAAGCGGGCGCTGTACCGGTCTGTCGTGGTGAAGAGAGAGCTGAGTCAAAAGGCAAAGCTCTCAATTTACCGATCGATCTACGTTCCCACCCTCATCTATGGTCATGAGCTTTGGGTTGTGACCGAAAGAACGAGATCTCGGATACAAGCGGCTGAAATGAGTTTTCTCCGCAGGGTGTCTGGACTCTCCCTTAGAGATAGGGTGAGAAGCTCAGTCATCCGGGAGGGACTCGGAGTAGAGCCGCTGCTTCTCCACATCGAGAGGAGCCAGTTGAGGTGGCTCGGGCATCTGGTTAGGATGCCTCCTGGACGCCTCCCTGGTGAGGTGTTCCGGGCATGTCCCACCGGGAGGAGACCCAGAGGAAGACCCAGGACACGCTGGAGGGACTATGTTTCTCGGCTGGCCTGGGAACGCCTTGGGATTCCCCCAGAGGAGCTGCTCCAAGTGGCTGGGGAGAGGGAAGTCTGGGCCTCCCTACTTAGGCTGCTACCCCCGCGACCCGACCCCGGATAAGCAGAAGAAAATGGATGGATGGATGGATGGATGAAATATGCAAATTTTTTGAGACACGAATTTTGGGTTTTCATGAGCTGTATGCCAAAATAATCAGTATTAAAACTAGGGATGCACGATCCACATTTCTCACTTCCGATCCGATCCTTAAAAACTGAGTATCGACCGATACAGATAAGTTTCCGATCCGATACTGTTCAGGTATGTGAATCTGTATAATGAAATTTTTGTACCGAGACTATTCATTTTAATATTGTGTGAGATATGCCCAATAAAGACACTCTTCAGCCTTACAACAGGTAACTCACAAACTTTAACAGCACACAAGAGGCAAGTCTATACCACACACATGTCCTTCTTCCTTATGGTGCAGCTGAAAAAACTAAAAAAACACTAAGCATGATGAGAAAGACAACACAGCCACTCCCCTTAACCACTGAGAGTGGATTTTGTTGTCTTTCCCATAATGCTTAGCGTTTTATTTATACAACAGCAGCTCATGGCTCACTGCTAAAGCTGGAAAACTAAAAAAATGCTAAGCACCATCCTAAGGACAAAACACCCACACACAAACAGAGTGGTGTAGTTTACGCGGTCCAGTGCAGCGAGGACTGTCCAGACCTCTACATTGGAGAAACTAAGCAGCCCATTCACAGAAGAATGTCCCAACATAGGAGAACCTCCTCCTCTGGGCAAAACTCAGCTGTTCACCTCCACCTCACAGAAAAGGGACACTCTTTTGAGGACCAGAATGTACATATTTTGGACCGAGAGCACAGGTGGTTTGAGAGGGGTGTGAAAGAGGCGATTTATGTAAAAAGAGAGAAACCATCGTTAAACAGAGGAGGAGGTCTAAGATTCCAACTTTCTAAAACTTATAGTGGGGCCCTGGGTTTGATTCCCAGACGCTTCACACCTGATGAGAACAGAGGAGCCTTGTTTGTGAATTAGACTAACAAAGACTTTGACAGGTCCCTGCTATTAAAGGTGAAGTCTGTAGTTTCTGTAGAACATCAGCACTTAGAAAAAATTTCAACAAGCAAAGCATTCTGATCCCTCCCCCTCAGAGCCATATATGGCTCTGCCCCCTTGTGGTCTGTTGAAATTCAAATTCAAGCTCTGTTTTTATTGGCTGATTCAAATTCAAGCTCGGTTTTTATTGGCTGATTCAAATTCAAGCTCGGTTTTTATTGGCTGGTTACAAACTTTGTTTTTATTGGCTGGAAAATGGCGGGTCACTTTTTCTTTTTAGAAATGCTTATTTACCACCTGGAGAAGCAAGGGGACAATATTTTTTTTAGTTTTTTTTCAGAGATTACCTCTCTAACATCAATCTAGTGACAGAGTGAAGAAATATGTTAAAAATATATTGTTAGAAAAGTTACATATAGCAGCTTTAATGTGTGAGATGTGATTTGTCAATTTACATACAGTAGGATGTGTGTGTGTTTTCTGTAAGCTCTGCTTTCACACACTGAACTTTGAATGGGTCATAGGTACGTGTTATCCCAAATATGTGTGTGTGTGTTAGCTTCCAATTTACATAGGTTGGTGCATGTCAGTGGCTCAGCCTGTATAACTTCTCTCTTTCTCACAGTCTGCTCATTGAATTGATAAAGCTCCCCGGACAGGAAGCGAAACGTCTTCTGTTACAAATAAAGTCCAGTTGTTTTTGTATTGAAGGTTTTTTTGACTTTATCATGTCCTGGATGACTGAGAATCTTCACCAGCACTCTGGATTGTTGTTTGCAGTGAGGATTTGAACGTCAGGTCTCAGTTTTGATGTCGACCTTTAAAGACATTCTGCTCCACAGCTGAAAGGTCAACATGCTGCTGTAAAAATGTACATGCTTTATTTTGTCAGTATTTCATAACCATCATCTACACTCTTCTTCCTTTTTGTCAAAAGTCAAAGTCAACTGTATTGTCAGAACTGCAATATGTACAGGACATACACAGGACCAAAATTGCGTTTCTCTCAGTCCCTCGGTGCAACAGTAACCATCTAAATACTAAAACATTTAATAAACATAAGCATAAAATAGTAAAAGTGTAACACTGTCCCGAGTTTTTTCATAGTAGCATGAAAGTATGAAAATTTACACCAACACTGAAACACCAAACACCCTTGAAACACCCAATGAACATAAGCATAAAATGAAACAATAAAATTGTAATATGTCCTGAGTTTTTTCATAGTAGTATAAAAAGTATATCTATAAAATAGACTGAAGGTTCTAGCATTAACATTTGCAAAGAGTGGCAAAGCAGCATATGAGTTAATGTACACAGTATATGTATGAGGTAGTTGATGTTGGTATAGAGGCAAAGTGGCATATGCAGTAAGGCACATTTGGCATCCTTCGATAAGGCTAGTCAGAGAATACTGTATATGCATCAGCAGTAGTGTAGATATAAAAGTAGTGTAAATGTAAACAGTAGTAATAAATGTAAAACAGTAGTAATAAATGTAAACCGTATTAATAAATGTAAACAGTAGTATGACTATAAGCAGTAATGTAATACAAACAGTGCAAATATGAGAAGTAGTGTAAACTGAATGAGCACATGACCGTGAGTTGAGTGAATAACCCGATGATGACCCAGAGTCCAGTGTTAAAATCTTTGTGTTGAGAGGTAATGTGTGTGAAAGTTTTTTGTGTTAAGGCAGTTCAAATGGGAGGGGAGGCAGAGTGTTTAGCATTCTGACTGCCTGATGAACAGAGCTGTCTCTCAGTCTGCTGGTACGAGCCTGGAGACTCCTCAGTCTCCTCCCTGATGGCAGCAGTCTAAAGCAGCTGTGTAGTGGGTGTGTGGGATCACCTGCCATGCAGAGGGCTTTCCGAGTGAGGCGTTTGCTGTGTAAGTCCTGCAGTGAGGGCAAGGAGGTGCCGACGATCTTCTCAGCTGCTCTCACGATGCGCTGGAGGCTCTTGCGGCATGATGCAGTACATGCACCAAACCACACAGTGATGCAGCTGGTCAGGACACTTTCTATGGCACCTCTGTAGAAGGTGCACATGATGGGGGTTGAAGCTCCAGCCCTTTTCAGCTTGCGGAGAAAGTAGAGGCGCTGGTGAGCCTTCTTGGCCAGTGCTGCAGTGTTCCTGCTCCAGGACAGGTCCTCTGAGACGTGCACTCCCAGGAACTTGGTGCTGTCCACTCTCTCCACTGCGGTGCTGTTGATGGTCAGAGGGGCATGTTGGGCATCCCTCTTCCTGAAGTCCACAACAATCTCCTTTGTCTTCTCCACGTTGAGAGTGAGATTGTTGTGTCCGCACCACAAGGCCAAGCGGCTCACCTCGTTCCTGTAGTCCGTCTCATCGTTGTTGCTGATGAGACCTACCACTGTTGTGTCGTCCGCAAACTTGATGAAGTGGTTGGAGCTGTACGATGGTGTGCAGTCGTGTGTTAGCAGGGTGAATAGAAGGGGGCTCAGCACACATCCTTGTGGGGCCCCTGTGTTCAATGTGATGGTGCTAGATGTGTTACTCCCGATCCGTACTGTCTGTGGTCTCCCGGTCAGGAAGTCTAGCAGCCAGTTACACATTGAGGTGTTCAGCCCCAGACTGTCCAGTTTATGGATGAGCTGTTGGGGGATGATGGTGTTGAATGCCGAGCTGAAGTCGATGAACAGCATTCTAACATAAGAGTCCTTCGTGTCCAGATGTGTGAGAGCTGTGTGGATTGCGTCATGGGTTTCACTGGTGCCCATGTCCAGCAGTCAATTCAAGAGGCCGGAGACACCCTGGACTGGTCTCCAGTTCATCACAGGGACGCAAAGACAACCAACCGTTCATTCTCTCACTCACACCTAGAGACAATTTACCAATCAGTTGCATGCATGTTTTTGTTCTGTGGGAGGAAACTGGAGAAAACCCACGCAGCACTGAGAAAACATGCAAACTCCACCCAGAATGGCCCTGGGCTGGGATTTGATCCAGCAACCTTCTCACTGAGAGGCACCAGCTCTACCAACTGAGCCACCATGGCGGCCCGCGGGCCACATCCGGCCCGCGAAGCAATTATTTATGGCCCCCTGGATGATATTTAATAACTATTAGAGCCGGCCCGCAAGCCACAGAACACCGGCAGCAGGCTGTCAGCTGTTAACAAGGTGAAATGTCCGCTGCTAAGCTTCATTCTAACTCCGGCAGAAGTGGTGGAGGTGACATGTCCGCTGCTCAGCTTCATTCTAACTCCGGCAGAAGTGGTGGAGGTGACATGTCCGCTGCTCAGCTTCATTCTAACTCCGGCAGAAGTGGTGAAGGTGGGGGGTGGGAGGAATGACGATATTCCAATGCGCAGCAACGCTTTCCTCAGCCCTCCCCATCTTGTATTCTCACAGACATAGTCTCGCGAGTTTTGGGTGCGGTGACACACGAGACTTTAAGACCGCAGTGGAGCTATCGGTGCGTGAGTGCGCTGTGGAGTGAATGTCAGTACGCAGTAAACATGGATGCAAAACTAGCGAACAAGCAAACAAAAACTTATTATTTTCACACAGAGTGGGAGGAGGAGTATTTTTTTTGTTTATCCTAAATCGAAGTCTATTTGCCTCATCTGTAATTCGAGCGTTGCCTTGCCCAAAAAGTGTAACTTGAAGCAGCATTTCAAGACGATGCACAAACTGAGACAGACTTCCCTCCTAAAAGTTGTTTACGGACTCAGAAAGTGTGGGAGCTTAAAAAACCAAGCTTGCAGCCCATCAATCAATCTTCACTCAGCCCAGCACAAAAGGTAAAGCTGCTACGATCGCCTCCTACCGTGTGCATCCTGGCTCAACATAAGTCTTTCAGTGATGGAGAAGTTATGAAAGAAGCGTTTATAATTCTGCATTATTCACCTGGATTATTGAGCATGCATCAGGGTGTTATTCTGTTATTCACCTGGATTATTGAGCATGAATCAGGATGTTATTCTGTGTTATTTACCTGGATTATTGAGCATGCATCAGGGTGTTATTCTGTTATTCACCTGGATTATTGAGCATAAATCAGGATGTTATTCTGTGTTATTTACCTGGATTATTGAGCATGCATCAGGGTGTTATTCTGTTATTCACCTGGATTATTGAGCATAAATCAGGATGTTATTCTGTGTTATTTACCTGGATTATTGAGCATGCATCAGGGTGTTATTCTGTTATTCACCTGGATTATTGAGCATAAATCAGGATGTTATTCTGTGTTATTTACCTGGATTATTGAGCATGCATCAGGGTGTTATTCTGTTATTCACCTGGATTATTGAGCATAAATCAGGATGTTATTCTGTGTTATTTACCTGGATTATTGAGCATGCATCAGGGTGTTATTCTGTTATTCACCTGGATTATTGAGCATAAATCAGGATGTTATTCTGTGTTATTTACCTGGATTATTGAGCATGCATCAGGGTGTTATTCTGTTATTCACCTGGATTATTGAGCATAAATCAGGATGTTATTCTGTGTTATTTAC
>JBBPBX010085928.1:0-14999 GCA_038048925.1 Garcialebias charrua | reverse complement strand
CCCTACGGTCCCCCTTTTTGAATAGGGGAACCACCACCCCAGTCTGCCAATCCAAGGGAACTGCCCCCGATGTCCACGCGATATTGCAGAGTCGCGTAAGCCAACACAACCCTACAACATCCAGAGCCCTAAGGAACTCCGGGCGAATCTCATCCACCCCCGGAGCCTTGCCACCGCGGAGCTTTTTAACCACCTCGGCGACCTCAGCACCAGAGATCGGAGAACCCGACCCAAAGTCCCCAGGCTCCGCTTCCTCAGTGGAAGACGTGCCAGTAGGATTGAGGAGGTCTTCGAAGTATTCCGCCCACCGACTCACAACATCCCGAGTTGAGGTCAGTAGCACGCCACCCCCACCATAAATGGTGTTGGTCGCGTACCTCTTTCCCCCCCTGAGACGCCGGATGGTGGACCAGAATCGCCTCGAAGCCGTACGGAAGTCATTCTCCATGGCCTCTCCGAACTCCTCCCACGCCCGAGTTTTTGCCTCAGCAACCACCCGAGCCGCATGCCGCTTGGACTGCCGGTACCTATCAGCTGCTTCCGGGGTCCCACAAGCCAAAAAGGCCCAATAGGACTCCTTCTTCAGCCTGACAGCATCCCTCACTGCCGGTGTCCACCACCGGGTTCGAGGGTTGCCACCACGACAGGCACCAACAACCTTGCGGCCACAGCTCCGATAAGCTGCCTCGACAATAGAGGCGCGGAACATGGCCCACTCGGACTCCATGTCCCCCGCCTCCCTCGGAACGTGTTCAAAGCTCTCCCGGAGGTGGGAGTTAAAGCTCCGTCTTACGGGAGACTCTGCCAGACGTTCCCAGCAGACCCTCACAATACGTTTGGGTCTGCCAGGTCTGACCGGCATCCTCCCCCACCATCGGAGCCAACTCACCACCAGGTAGTGGTCAGTTGACAGCTCCGCCCCTCTCTTCACCCGAGTGTCCAAGACATGCGGCCGCAGATCAGATGAGACGACAACAAAGTCGATCATCGAACTGCGACCTAGGGTGTCCTGGTGCCAAGAGCACATATGGACACCCTTATGCTTAAACATGGTGTTCGTTATGGACAATCCATGACGAGCACAGAAGTCCAACAACAGAACACCACTCTGGTTCAGATCAGGGGGGCCGTTCCTCCCAACCACACCCCTCCAGGTCTCACTGTCATTGCCCACGTGAGCGTTGAAGTCCCCCAGTAGAACAAGGGAGTCCCCAGGAGGCGCACTCTCCAATACCCCCTCCAAGGACTCCAAAAAGGGTGGGTAGTCTGAGCTACCGTTTGGTGCATAGGCACAAACAACAGTCAGAGCCCGTCCCCCCACACGTAGGCGAAGGGAGGCTACCCTCTCGTTCACCGGGGTGAACCCCAACGTACAGGCACCAAGATGGGGGGCAACCAGTATGCCCACTCCTGCTCGGCGCCTCTCACCAGGGGCAACTCCAGAGTGGAAGAGTGTCCAACCCCTCTCAAGGAAACTGGTTCCAGAGCCAGAGCCATGCGTTGAGGTGAGTCCGACTATTTCTAGCCGGAACCTCTCAACCTCACACACTAGCTCAGGCTCCTTCCCCACCAGAGAGGTGACATTCCATGTCCCAATGGCCAGCTTCTGTAGCCGAGGATCAGACCGCCAGGGTCCCCGCCCTCGGCCACCACCCATCTCACATTGCACCCGACCCCTTTGGCCCCTCCCACAGGTGGTGAGCCCATGGGAAGGGGGACCCACGTCTCCTCTTCGGGCTGTGCCCGGCCGGGCTCCATGGGTAAAAGCCCGGCCACCAGGCGCTCGCCAGCGTGCCCCACCTCCGGGCCTGGCTCCAGAGTGGGGCCCCGGTGACCCGCGTCCGGGCGAGGGAAAACTTAGTCCATTTATTGTACTCGTCATAGGGGTTTTTGAAATTAAGAAATTAATTATATTTTACTGGAATAAAGCACAGATAGATAACCTCTATGGACTTAACTGGGAACTTTTTAAATATGAATCTGATAAATTCCTAAGAAAATTCAGCAGTAACAAAGCCAAAGCTAGTAGAGCAGAGGAAACCAAAATTATTTCAAGGATATCCGAGCTTTCTCAATTGAATCCCTCTAATTTAAACACGTCAGAACAACAAGAATTAACTGAACTACAAGCTAAATTGGATAACTTTTACATTAACAAAAGTAAAGGAGCTTTTGTTAGATCAAGGAGAAAATGGCTAGAGGAGGGTGAACAAAACACTCATTACTTTTTTAACTTAGAAAAACATAATGCTGTCAATAACTCTATTTCCAGACTAAAGATTAATGACTCGGTTACAGATAACCTTGATGACATAGCTAAATATTGTAGTTCATTTTATGAAACTCTATATAACTCCAATTTTTGCCAAGCTTCAGTCGATGCCCTGTTGATCAATTTAACTGTTAAACCTATCTCAAATATTGAAAAACAATGCTGTGATGAGCCAATCTCTTTACAGGAAACTTTAGATGCCATCTCACATCTCAAAATTAACAAATCACCAGGGATTGATGGATTAAGTGCTGAATTTTATAAACATTTTTCATCTGACCTTGCCCCTTTCCTTTTAAATGTTTTCATTGAAAGTATAGAGAAAGGCACTCTTCCAACAACCCTCACTCAGGGTTTAACCACTCTTATACCAAAACCTAAAAAAGATCTGTTACTTCTTGATAACTGGCGTCCCATTTGTCTTCTTAATAATGATTACAAAATATTTGCTTCAGTTGTTGCTAAAAGATTAAAATCTGTTCTACACTCAATTATTGATGAAACCCAATCTGGTTTTATGAAAAATAGACATATCACAAATAATATAAGACTCGTTTTGGACATTTTAGATTATCCTGAATTTGTTCACGATAATGGTTTTATCTTATTCTTGGACTTCTCTAAAGCGTTTGATACGGTAGAACATGGTTTTATTTTTCAAAGTCTAAGTAAATTTGGATTTGGAACATTCTTTAGTGCTATCATTAAAACCTTGTACAAAAACAACAACAGCTCCATTAAACTAAAAAACGGCTCCTCTCCTAGATTCAACATCTGCAGAGGGATCAGACAGGGGTGTCCTGTCTCCCCCTACCTGTTTCTTTTGGTAGCTCAGCTTCTGGCCGATCACATTAAATCCAGTCCTCTGAAAGGGATTTCTATTGTTGATAAAACTGTTACTTTAACACAGCTGGCAGATGATACTACCTTATTTTTAAAGGACGAGAATCAAATCCCCATAGCCATCAAAGAAATAAATACTTTTTCCAAAGCATCTGGTCTTTATCTTAACCTCACGAAATGTGAAATAATGGCTGTTAAGGACTGCTCCAAAACCTCAATTGCAGACATACCAGTTAAAAATGAGCTAATTTATTTAGGTATAACCATCACTAAAGATCAGAAAAGAAGAAACTCTCTAAATTATGAGCCTCTAATTCTAAGAACTAGAAAAAGACGTAGGCCCCATTTACACGGCGCATATTTTGAGTGGAACCGCTCCTTTCTCTCTGCGGTTTTGCTCCTCGTTTACACTGTGTTCTGTTCTCCGATATGTATATATTTAATAAACCCTTGAGGCTACACAAGCATGCGTGACACGACTTCGTCTTAACAGGTAACCTTTATTACGGTCCGACCCGCAACACAATACAACACAAAGGTTCCTACCAACAGCCTGATACTACATCCCCCTTTCTGAATAGGATTTGTTGTGAGGGTCTACAAACATAATTGCACTAATACTTTCCTAAAGCAGAATGTGCTAGAACTCTAACTTATTATCACTGTTATTCATTTCTGATACACCAACAGTGCACAAACTCAAATCTCTTTACAGTCACAGTTCAGCCTAAGAACCCAGATGTATATAAATCTCAGAACAGTAATCTCTGTAACATTTAACTTTAACTAAGAGGGAGGGGTGGACTACCCAAATCCTCTAACTGAGTGTGGGGATTATTCTGCCCCATGCAGGAAACTCACTCAGTTCCTATGAACAAATATAATCATCCAGATAAGCTGGAGGTCTCCTATTTCTCAGTGAAACTCGACTCTCAGGTGGTGGAGTCTGATGGCTAGCCTCCTGCTGGTCTTCATCTGGATCAGGTGTGTGTGTGTAATTGTCAATGTTTTCTTCATGTACTGTCTCATGTGGAACAGCAGAAGTTTCAGTTGCTCTAGGAGTGTGTGAAAGGTGGTAGTTATTCCTTCTCAGCAAGCCTCTGGGTGTCTCGACAATGTAGGATCGAGGTGGACCTGCTCCAGACACTACTCTTCCTCTTGTTTGCAGATCTGTCACCCACACCTCCTCACCTGGATGTAGAGTTGACATGTTGTGAGCCCGGTGCCTCCGGTTGTAGTTTTGTCTTTGTTTCTGTCTATAATTGTCCTCTGCAGTCCTCAGTTTTTCCATATCAACATTCTTTGGTGTTAGTTGCGACTGAGTAACAGGAACAGTTGTCCTTATCCTCCTTCCCATGAGAAGCTCAGTCGGACTGAATCCATTTGCCAATGGAGCGGAACGGTAGGCCATGAGAGCGAGATACGGATCCTTCGACTTTTTAAGGAGAGTCTTGATGGTTCTGACAGCTCTCTCAGCCTCGCCGTTGCTCTGAGGAAAATTTGGGCTGGAGGTTTCATGGCTGAAACCCCATTCTTGTGCAAATCTTCTGAAGGAATCTGAAGCAAACTGTGGCCCGTTATCAGATCGGAGACATTCTGGTATGCCATGCCGTGCAAAGATGGACTTACAGTGTTCGATCACTCCTTCAGATGTTGTGGAGGTAAGTTTTGCAACTTCAAAAAATCTGGAGAAATAATCCACAACAATCAAATATTGTTTTTCCTTAAACTGGAAAAGATCAGCTCCCACCATGGCCCATGGTCTTTGTGGGAATTCAGTGGGCAGTAGTGGCTCTTTGTGTTTTGTTCTCTCCCGACAGCATGTGTCGCAGGTCTCCAACAGCTTAATCAGCTCGCTGCTGAGACCCGGCCACCACACTGAATGTTTGGCCCTTTCTCTGCATTTAGTTATTCCCAAGTGACCCTCATGTAGTTTCAAAAGAATGTCCTTTCTGAGAGAAGCTGGAATCACTATTCTGCTACCATAAAGAAGCAGACCATTTTGAACAGTAAGTTCACCTGAGAATGGCAGATAAGGCTGAACACTTTTCTCAGTAGAGTATTTATCTGGCCATCCTTCTACACAGAACTTTTTCAGCTGTTTGAGTATGCTGTCGTCGTCCTGATGTTTTTGGATTTCTCTCAGTCGTGGTTCCGTGGCAGGTAAAGATGCAACGACTGAGTCAACATACAAGTTGACCTCCTCTTCTTGCAGACCTCCTGACTCGCTGGAGATTGGAGCTCTGGACAAAACGTCAGCTGTAGCAATATTTTTGCCAGCCACATGGGAAATACTGTAAGAATATCTCATTAGTCGCATTCGTAGTCGCTGTATGCGAGGAGGAAGATCGTTTAGACTCTTCGACCCCAGCAACGGGACTAATGGTTTATGGTCAGTTTCAATGTGGAAACTCTTCCCGATCAGAAACTCTGCAAACCTCTCACAGGCCCACGTTGAAGCGAGAGCCTCTTTCTCAATCTGAGCAAACCTCTGCTCCGTGTCGCTGAGAGACCGTGATGCATATGCACTCTGTGTCAGTCAGTGTTGGGAATGTTACTTCAAAAAAGTAATTAATTATAGTTACTAGTTACTTCGCCCAAAAAGTAACTGAGTTAGTAACTGAATTACTCACCTATAAAAGTAATTAGTTACCAGGGAAAGTAACTATTGTTTGTTTGGTTGGTTTAAGTTTAGATATATCTACGAATTTTAAGTAGAAATGCTTACAGCACCTCAACAGAACATGACTGTTTGACTTCAAGTTTTTTCTTCATTACAAAATACAGGTTAACAAAATAATATAACAATTGTGTTTTTCAGCTCTATGTACACCCTGTACTGTTCAAGTGTTTTCTTAGAAATAAAAGTAAACAGTTAAAATAAGTGCTTTGTAGTGTAAAATAAAATCAAACTCTCACACAACTGGTTCTTCAAGAATTTTCTTAAAAACAAAAGAACCATTTTCACAATATGAAGTACTTTTAAAACAGTACTGAAAAGCTGAATTACCTGAGCAGTTGTGAGATGCTTGTCAGATCAGATTACGACGGACGTACACTTCGCTCCGGGACATAATGTACACTTCACATGCACGTTCTTGCCTTTTACCTCAAGGAGAGTAAAGTAATTTCTGTATTTCCACTTTGAAAACGCCAACTTTCCCTCCAGACTCGCCATTGCTGCCAGACTTCTGTTAACTTTTCAGATTTGAAGCTTCCTGCTGCAGCGTGTGAGCTGAACAACAAAACCGCTGATTGGCTGACCTCTGACTGACACTCTACCTTAGCCAATCAGCATCATCCTTATTGTTTCGTCCCTCCCTCCCCTCTGCTCCCACGTCTATGCTCCTACCCTCCCTCCCCTCTGCTGCTTCCCCCTCCACCCTCCCTCACCAACAAGGGGAAAAAAAAGTAAACAAGCAGCGAGAGACAGCGCGCAGAAGACAAAATAACGTACACCATTTTAGTGTTTGTAACGGTAACGGCGTTGTAACGATAGACATAGTAACTACTTAGATTACCCGTTAATGAAAAAAATAACTCCGTTTGTAACGCCGTTTATTTATAACTCCGTTATTCCTATCACTGGTGTCAGTGTTTTTCTGAAGTAGAACTGCACCGAGTCCATACTATGATGCATCCGCTGACACACGTGTCTCTGCATTTGGGTCGTACAATGCTAGTCCTGGTGGTGTTGTCAGATCAGTTTTAATAGCGTCAAAAGCTTGTTGCTGCGGTGAACCCCACGACCACATGTTTGACGTCTTCAGAAGATCTCTCAAGGGTCTGGTTTTTTCTGCTAGGTGGGGAAGGAACTTCCCAAGATGGTTCACCATACCCAGAAAGCGTCTCACCTCACTTATGTTTCTGGGCTCCTCCATGGCTCTGATAGCGCTGACTTTATCCGGGTCTGGACTGACCCCTGATGCATCGATGACTTGTCCCAAGAACTTTATTCTGCGTTTAGAAAACTCACATTTGTCATTTAGTGTTACATTCGCCTCCTGGAGTCGAAACAGTGCCTTCCTCAGTCTTTCATCGTGCTCCTGCTGTGTCGTCCCCCAGATGAGGACATCATCCATCTGACAAAGGACTCCATCCAGGCCCTCCAGAATCCGTGACATGCGTTTCTGGAAGTGCTCGGGTGCTGATGAAATCCCAAAGCAGAGCCGATTGTAGCAATACCGGCCAAAAGGTGTGATGAAGGTGGTGAGCAGTGAAGACTTCCTCGATAGTGGAATCTGCCAGAATCCAGCATTGGCATCCAATTTGGAAAACACTTTTGCTCCTGCCAGCTGTCCGAGCGTGTGCTCTACTGCTGGGAGAGGATGTTTTTCTCTCATGACATATTTATTCAGTTCTGTGAGATCAATGCATATTCTCACCTTGCCCGAGCTCTTGGGGACAACCACCATAGGCGCACACCAGTCTGTTGGCTCCTCCACTTTGGTGATGACTCCTTCCCGTTGCATACGGTTGAGCTCTTCTTTAACTTTAGGCAGCAGTGGCAGGGATATCCGCCTCGGCGTTGAGAGGGAGAAAGGCTGCGCATCTGGTGACAGAACAATGTTATATTCACCCTCCATCAGTCCTAGTCCTGTGAAAAGTTTTGGAAACTCCTGCCTCACAGCTTCAATGGAGTCCAAACTAATTTGGTTTATTCTGGCAACCAGTTTTAATGCCATTGCAGCACGTCCACTCAGCAGTGATGTACACAAGTCCTTCACAACATAAATGTCCTCCTTGGTACTACCACTGTTGTTACTGAGAGTTGCTGTAAACATGCCTTTCACCTTCAAATCGGTGCCTCCCGGTCCCTGTAGGATTTTCTTTGGTTTATCTAATTTGCCTAATTGATGCTGAGAATACCATGTCTCTGGGACAGCTGTGACATCAGCTCCTGTATCTATTTTAAATACAGTCTTATGTTTGTCCACCAGTATGTCTGTCATCCATGGATTTTCATTAGCTTCTGTAGAAAGTGATCCCAGGAAAGCAACATCATTGTCTATATTTGTGCTTTCTGTTTCAAATCCAGCATTTACTTCACATATTTTTTTATTTCTGCAGACTTTTGCAAAATGTCCCTTCTTTCCACAATAATTGCAGGCTGCTTCTCTAGCAGGGCATTGCTGCATACTGTGTCCTTTCATGTCACCACATCTTCTGCACTGGACCTTTTTATCCTGTGTTGTTTTTGTGACAAAAGGTTTGAACGCGGCCTTCGGTTGTCTGTAGCGCGCGCTCCCGCTCGCGTGAACGCGGTCCAACTGCGCCCCCACAATGTCCGGCTTGAAGTTAGCATGAAGCATTTCCTGTTGCTTTTTTACTAGCTCGCTCTGACGGGCTCTGTTTAACGCCTTCTCGAGCGTCAGTTCAGCGTCCATTTGTAGCTGTTCTGATAGTCTTTTATCTCTCAAACCCACGACGAATCTGTCACGCACCATCTCATCATGCAAAGTCCCGTATCCACAGTATTCAGCCAAACAGTGCAGCGCGGTGTGAAAGCCGTCGATGGACTCACCCGTCTCCTGTTGGCGCTGGTTGAATTTCGCCCGTTCAAATATAACATTCCTGCGGGCTACGAAGTGAGCGTCCAGCCGTCCTTTAACAGTCTCGTACTCACTCGCTTCTTCTGGAGTTAGATGCAGGGAAACCAGTATATCTTCTGCCTCGTCCCCCATGGTGTAGATAAGCGTGTTTACTTGGTTTTCATCCGCTTGTGTCTCCAAACCAGACGCGATACGAAACCTCTCGAAACGCTTTATCCACTTCGTCCAGTCTTCAGCTCTGAACGTGAACTTTTCTGGCGGGGCGACTTGAAACTGGTTCATGATGACGTCGTTTTTAATTATTCTCTCTCTTCACTTAGTATTTTATACTTTTATACTTCTGACACCATGTTCTGTTCTCCGATATGTATATATTTAATAAACCCTTGAGGCTACACAAGCATGCGTGACACGACTTCGTCTTAACAGGTAACCTTTATTACGGTCCGACCCGCAACACAATACAACACAAAGGTTCCTACCAACATCCTGATACTACACACGGGTCCACTAGCCCCCCTCTTTGAAACCGATGGTTTTCTGATCCACCTCTCAGGGTGCAGCTTTTTTGCTGACCTCCCGTTGATAATGTAAACATCTCCTGCTGAGCTATTATTTGAACACATGCGCGCCGCATGCACGCGCGGACAGCCGGCATTTCTAACAATGGCGATGGACTGGACAGCACCACTTTCTGAACTACAGCTGATGGAATATATTTTGAGTGTCATATTTAATTTATCTACACCTGAATTACCTTTATCCGTGTTGGAAGAGACACAGCTGCCTGGATCCAGTTCTTATGTCGCTGCTTATTGAATGACGCAGGCGGACCTTTCACATGTCACGCTGCACTATAACATACTAAATGTGCTATTTAATAACAGTTTAACAATAATAAACAGTATTTATGTTGGCGTGGGAGATATATAAATTTATCTTAGCTAAATTAATCAATCTGGACTCGTTACGTCATGACTAACATGCTGCATGTTGAAAATGAAGACACCAGGTTGATTTTTAATTAATTTTTTTATTCAACACCACAAACTGTGCAAGAATTAAATTGAACACTTTTAAAAACACGTTAACCGAACTGTTATGAACTGGACTCTGTTGTTTTCATGGTGGACACTGGACCCACATCCGAACCGGCACCGGTCCGCTTCGTGGAACGACAGCTTCGACCTCGCAGGAAAAAATAAAAAAATAAAACCTCAGTTGGTTGTTCTGTGATCAAAGTTAACACAAGGAAAAATTATTAAGAACATTGTTTACCTTGTAGCACTACTGTAAATCAGCTGATTCTCACGGACTAAAGTCCGACATCGTCACTCGGTTCAGGTCCGCTCAGCAACTGGTGTGGAGCTTGTTAGATGAAGCGGGTCCCACTTGGTGTCAAATCTGTCGACTCTTATCCAAATTCTGGTTCAATCTAATGTGTCACTAAAGTAACCTGGTTCACTTTATGGATCTGGGTCAGTCTAATGAGTCACTAAAGTAACCTGGTTCACTTTATGGATCTGGGTCAGTCTAATGAGTCACTAAAGTAACCTGGTTCACTTTATGGATCTGGGTCAGTCTAATGAGTCACTAAAGTAACCTGGTTCACTTTATGGATCTGGGTCAGTCTAATGAGTCACTAAAGTAACCCGGTTCACTTTATGGATCTGGGTCAGTCTAATGAGTCACTAAAGTAACCTGGTTCACTTTATGGATCTGGGTCAGTCTAATGAGTCACTAAAGTAACCCGGTTCACTTTATGGATCTGGGTCAGTCTAATGAGTCACTAAAGTAACCTGGTTCACTTTATGGATCTGGGTCAGTCTAATGAGTCACTAAAGTAACCCGGTTCACTTTATGGATCTGGGTCAGTCTAATGAGTCACTAAAGTAACCCGGTTCACTTTATGGATCTGGGTCAGTCTAATGAGTCACTAAAGTAACCTGGTTCACTTTATGGATCTGGGTCAGTCTAATGAGTCACTAAAGTAACCTGGTTCACTTTATGGATCTGGGTCAGTCTAATGAGTCACTAAAGTAACCCGGTTCACTTTATGGATCTGGGTCAGTCTAATGAGTCACTAAAGTAACCTGGTTCACTTTATGGATCTGGGTCAGTCTAATGAGTCACTAAAGTAACCTGGTTCACTTTATGGATCTGGGTCAGTCTAATGAGTCACTAAAGTAACCCGGTTCACTTTATGGATCTGGGTCAGTCTAATGAGTCACTAAAGTAACCCGGTTCACTTTATGGATCTGGGTCAGTCTAATGAGTCACTAAAGTAACCTGGTTCACTTTATGGATCTGGGTCAGTCTAATGAGTCACTAATGCCCCTTTTCCACTACCGGCCCAGAGCGGCCCAGTCTGGTCCGGTCTGGTCCAGTTAGGATCGGCTCACATGCACGGTTTTGTCTCCATTCACTATCTGCAGCCCTTCTGTGGGCGGGGTGTAGAATCTCACTCGTCCTACCACGTGGTGGCGGTAGTGTTACCTCAAGCTATTTACTAGCCACCACTAAACGTTAGAAGAAGAACACCCTGCAGAACCTTGTCTCACCACCTGTTGGCGGTAATGTCCCTTGAGCTATTTAATGCTCTGATCTTACTTTATAGACTTTTCAGCTTGTTTTAAACCCCTGTGTTTTCCATTTTGTTTCTTTATAATAAAGATTATTCTCATATATGCACAAGGTTCCTGTTAACATTGCTTAACACATTGATCACACTGCCCTGTAATCAGTTAAACTATTTTTACAGTAAGGTAATATTAAATGTTTGTATTTCATTAAATTTAAACGGTAATATTTTGTCAGGGCTAATTCAAAGTCAAATGCAAATGGATAATTTGGTTTAAACTGTCCCATAAACATTAAAAGCATGTTTCTTTAAACGTAAAAACAAAGTATTAATAATTAAATGTTTGTTGATCAGGAAACTCGTTTGGGCATCCAAGAACAGCTTCATCGGGGTTGACGGCGACGTCTGTGCATCCTTGGAAAAGCTGCTGCACCCACAACCCGACATCAGGATGGATGGATGGATGGGTTCATGTTGACATCTGTGCATCCTGGCAAAAGCTGCTGCACTACTCATGACACGACAACAGGAAGGATGGATGGATGGCTGTTCAAATCTAATAATCTTTTTCTTATGATTCTTTAAAGGTCAAATGCAAATGGAAAATATTGAATGGTAAATGGAGCTTATTTATATAGCGCTTTCCAGCCCCCTGTGAGGAGCCCCAAAGCGCTTTACAATACCAGCCATCCACCCATTCATTCAGACATTCATACACCGGTAGTGGTAGCCTGCCTTGCAAGGCGCCATCCAGACCTACCGGGAGCAACTCGGGGTTAAGTGTCTTGCCCAGGGACACACAACACATGGTGGGCGGATGCGGGATTCGAACCTCCAACCTTCCGATCAGGGGTCGACTGCCATTACCACTACACCACGGTCGCCCACAATAATATTGTGTAATATTCTTAACTTCCAGTATGTTTTTAAACAAACACTATACTGTACACACTTAACATTGTAAAATATGTTTAGGAAATTATTGTTCAATGACACCACTTAAGAAATAAAATGTTTATTATGAAAACTAAGAAGTGAAAAAAGCACAAAAATAAATACTGCATCCACCTAAATGATTTTTTTCCTGTTGTCTCATGTGCTTCCTCCAGAAGACACAAGTTGATAAATTCTGGTGTTGACTTCTTCGTCTTAACTGTAAAAAAAAAGAAAAACATGGTTACCGGTAATTCAGTCTAGAAACTGTTTTATATGTAGATATCTTTTATAAGATATATGTAAGATATATATACATATATCAAATATCTCAGAAACCACAAAGCAGATATTTTTCAAACCAACACAGTGTAATCACTACATGTTTATATACACACTGTAAGCTGTTGGAGTTATTTGAATTAAAATTCGATTTTTAATAGACATAAGTGTGTCGACCTAGCTTTTTTTTTCTACTAGTATTTAACACATATCTTATATCTCAGAAACCACAAAGCAGATATTTTTCAAACCAACACAGTGTAATCACTACATGTTTATATACACACTGTAAGCTGTTGGAGTTATTTGAATTAAAATTCGATTTTTAATAGACATAAGTGTGTCGACCTAGCTTTTTTTTTCTACTAGTATTTAACACATATCTTAGATCTCAGAAACCACAAAGCAGATATTTTTCAAACCAACAGAGTGTAATCACTACATGTTTATGTGCATACTGTAAGCTGTTGGAGTTATTTGAATTAAAATTCGATTTTTTAATAATTTATTTTCGAAGCACATGTGATAGGTTTGGAATTAGTCAAAACAAATCAATTTAAATCCAGATTTGACCACAACGTGACATTATTAAGGACTTGTTAACCTGAGGAACCCTCGTGGTATAAAGCAGCTATGAAATATATTTTTTAAGCTTTTATTTAGCTACATTTAAAACAAAGAACGCCGATCGACCCCACCCGCGCGTGCATGTGATGTGCATGTGTCGACCTACTTTGTTAAATCCAGCTGATTTGACCACAACGTGAAATTATTAAGGAACTGTTAAGCTCAAGCACCCTCTTGATATAACGTCAGCTATGAACTATATTTTTTAAAGCGTTTATTTAGCTACATTATAGAAATAAAGACGGCTCGCGTGCACGTGGCGAAACTACTTTTTTAAATCCTGCCGTTTTGACAACAACGTGGAATTATTAAGGAATAGTTCGGCTTAAGACACATGTGTGCTGTAATTTTTAATACAAATAATTGTTTTTACCATGTTAATCTTGTAAAGTCCTTCGGTGTTTGCTCCCTCACGGCAGCCACTTCCTCAAACTCAGTCCAGCCTCCTCCTCACGGTTCGGGTCCAGCCGGCCTCGGACCTGCTCTGAGATGAGTCCGGAATCTTGGCGCGGCGCCGCGCATCTGTTAGGTGGAAATGCTCTCCAACGCGCGCTTGGCACGCAAATATGACGTCACATCCGAGCCGGGCCACCAAGTGGAAAAGGGGCATAAAGTAACCCGGTTCACTTTATGGATCTGGGTCAGTCTAATGAGTCACTAAAGTAACCGGTTCACTTTATGGATCTGGGTCAGTCTAATGAGTCACTAAAGTAACCCGGTTCACTTTATGGATCTGGGTCAGTCTAATGAGTCACTAAAGTAACCGGTTCACTTTATGGATCTGGGTCAGTCTAATGAGTCACTAATGCCTCTTTTCCACCGCTCGGCTCGGCTCGGGTTGGATCGGCTCAGATCGGCTCAGTTCGGGTCGGGTCACATCTATGTTCTGTTTCCACAGCTTTTTTGTACCCCTTCTGTGGGCGGGGTCCAGAATCCTACTCGTCTTACCACATGGTGGCAGTAGTGTTCCCTCAAGCTATTTACTACAGTACTAGCCACCACTAGAAGAAGAACACAATAAAGGCTTTGACAGAATGTTGTGAAAGAGATGTCATGCTATAATGAGTACCTCATGAGCTGTAATCTTTAAACCCAATTCATAATCCTACCTTGTTGCCTTCTTTAAACCCATGTATTTTCCAATTTAGTATTTTTACAATAAAGATGTATTAAAACATATTTTATTATTTAGTTATGCACAAGGTGCTTGATAAAGTTGCAAAACCATATTTGTCTGAGCTGCTTCAACCTTCCTGCCCTCCCCGATCTCAGATCAGCTGAGCAGTTGCTGCTGACAGTCCTCAAAACTTTTTAAATCTTATTTAAAAACACACATTTATTCCTTGGCTTTTAACACGTGATCTTATCTTTTATGGCATGTTAACACACCTGCAGTAAGACTGGTATATGTATTTATTTTTGTATGCTTTTTATAGTTTTTAATTAACTTGTCTTTTATGTTATTGTACAGCACTTTGGTTGACCCTGTGGTTTTTAAAATGTGCTTTATAAATAAAGTTGATTTAAAACATCACACTGTGATCTTTGAAACTGCCAGAGTTTCCCTGGTAAAGTTGCTGCTGGGTGGTAGATGGTAGATGGATGGTCTGTGAATTCTTTAACTTTAAACTGTCCAAAGGACTTTGGCCACTTTTAATTTTTGACTTTTTTTGTATGACTTCATCCTAGAACCAAATAATTTATAACGTAATAACAGTTGAGCAGATTCTAATAATCTTTATCTTATGATTCTTTAAAGTTCTCTTAACTTCCAGTATGGATTTAAACACTATACACACTTCTCATTGTAAAAAAAGTTTAGGAAATTGAATGTTCGAGGACACCACTTAAGAAAATATAACGTTTAATAGGAAAAGTTTGAAGTGACAAACAGAAGTAACAAATTTCC